>JAVKPL010000625.1:90000-150564 GCA_032173675.1 Gastrolobium villosum
AATATATATAATAAGAAAAAAATTAAATGAAGTAGGTGCCAAGGCACGTACCGGCTATGAAGCACCGACACTTCAAAAATCCTGGCGTGTCGTGTCCGACACTTCCCGACACTCGCGGACACTCCGACACTCCTCGACACTCCAACACGCGTTATAGAAATTCAAAAAAGGTTTAAAGGTTGCGTCACGCGTTGAGTTTTTAGTTTCAACTATTAGATTCGTTGGATTACGATTACTATTTTATTGAGTTTAATATAAATATTTAAGATATCTTATGTTTCTTTGCAAAATTTATAAATTTTATAAATTTATATTCATTTTTTGTTAAATTATTGAATATTAAATATAATATACACTACATAAATTAAAAATATCATTTAATATCAAAACGTGTCCTAACGTGTCGAAATCTAATATTTTTTAGAATTAACGTGTCGGAGTGTCGTGTCGTATCGTGTCACGTGTCCCGTGTCAGTATCGGTGCTACATAGCCTGCTGGCGTAGATGTGGTCAAACCACCGATTATCATTTGTTGTGATCACGGTAAATATATTGGTCGTACAAGTAATAAATAAGTGAGTAGAGTATGGTTCTCACGAGAAATAGTGTTTCAAACACTAGTTCATTATTTTTACTTAAGTTGGACAAATTAAATTTGGTTTGAGAAGAATAATATAGCGTCATCGTGGAGATCAACCAACACTCACGTCGTGACTTCTTCTATTTTCTTTTATTTCATTTTTTTGTTTAAGCTAGATATAATTTTCTTTGTAGTTAGAAATATGGATCCGACGTGAATCCTTTATTTCGTTTAATTCTTTTCAATAATAAATTATCTCTATTGTTTGTGTTTATCTTGAATTGCTTATTTAAATTCTTGTATGATCTGGTCAACTATATAGAAATAAAGAGAGTAAGAATTCGCAATAGACATATTGAGATCTTAATTTAGACAGAGATAAACACACTGATTCTTATTTGATCTAGATATAGGCTGATAGAAATTACAAACTTTTATTATTTATTGTGTGTAAGGCTTAATCTGAAAGGGGTTTATAAGACGTTAAGATTTTGCTTGGGTTAAGGAGTTAAAGAACTAAGACATTGTCATTTGACTAATTAATTCTTAGATGGTGAATTGTTTGAAACAATTGCGATAGAGAGAGTTATTGAATTTAATTAAATCATAAAAGAGGATAAGAGATGGAGTAGACCCAGTTTTTATTATTGATTTTAAATTCATCTTTTAATTATTAGAATTCTTTTCTTGCATTTAATTGTTGTTTGACATTAACCCTCAATACATAATAAATCGGAGACACATCATTACTCTAATTATTTTTTGTTCATTAAAATAGTTGATGTGATTTTAGGTCCACTAATAATTTTCAATTGAACTAGGATGAGGATGCATTTTTCACAGATTATGCAACCTCACACAAGAAACTCTCAGAGCTAGGCTTCAATGTCAAGAATCGTTCCATGTTGACCCAGGTGCTTATAGGATTCGCTATTGCCTCAACTGCGGTGATCCTGGGTTACTTGCTTGAACGGAAATGAAAAACCAAAGCAGGAGATTATTAATAATATTGTTATAATGTTCTAGATGTAATTTCATGTCAACAATACCAACTATTGTGCAGCTTACCAAAAAAAATAAATATACCAACTATTGTGCAAAAAATTATTCCTTCTGCAATAATATTAATAGATCTAGCTATTCACGGATATAATATTGATACTGAAGTTTTAACCTATAAAACTATCCAAGTCCCACTCCTAGTGGCTTTATATACCGAGTCATGGATAATAGCATGCGGAAGAACAATAGTTTAACGGTTTTGCATAACAGCTAGTCTAGATAAAGCTTGCAGCTTTGAGGCGTTAAACTGGACCATGAAAAGTTGGAAAGCATGGATAATATAATGTTTAAAAACTCGACCAGAACATCAACTTGACAGAGTTTACGGGTCACAAATTCAATTGGGGGGTTATGGGATTTGTTGATCCGGTTTTATACATTAAAAAAATTATAAATATATATTCTATATTAAAAACTCAAAAAAATCAAAACATCAATAATCAAAGTTTCAAAATATACTTAATATAATACAACCAATTATATCCACAAGTCAATATTACATAAGCTAATCAAGTATCAAACTATAAAACATATATATGAATGGAGTTAATGAAAAGTTATATCATCAAACTCAGGCCTTCCAAATCCTTCTCACACACCTAAAGCAGCATGTGAAAGGAGATCCCTTACCCAAGAGAGAAGATAAAGAACCATTTCAAGTCATAACCTTAAGGCGTTGCTCATTGCAAAGACTCAAAAAGGTTCAAAGGTTACGCTGCGTTGCATTTTGAGTTCTAACTATTATATTCGTTAGATTACGATCACGATTTTATTGAGTTTAATATAAATATTTGGGATATATTATGTTTCTTTGTAAAATTAATGGGTATTATAAGTTTAGTTTTATTTTTTTATTAAATTATTGAATAGTAAATATAATATACACTACATAAATTTAAAAATATTATATAATATCTAAATGTGTCCTAATATTAGTGTGTTAGAAAATAATATAAACTTTAAAAAGACCTTCACATAAAACCGAACCGAATTGGTTTCGAATTCGAAAGTTGATTGGTTCGGTATCGAAACCAATTCGTGAACCGGTTCGAGTCGACCCTCATTTGAAAAGAAAAAAATTTAAAATTTAAAAAATAAAGTTAAAAAAATCAATTTGGTTCTTTTTTAAAATGGTTCGGTTCGGTTCGGTTCAGAAACAGTTCGGTTCGGTTCAAAACAGTTTGGTTCTAAAAACCGGTTCGGTTCATGAACTGGTTTTTAAAAACCAATTATTTTAAGGGTCGGAAATAGGTTCGGAGCAGATTTTTTTTTGTTATTTTGCACACCCCTACTTAACATGTCGAAATTTTTTTTTTTTAAAATTAACGTGTCCACTTTGTCGTGTCGTGGAGTCACATGTTCGTATCGATGTCGTTGCAACATAGCCTAAAGCAGCATGTGAAAGGACATCAACGGTAAAGAACTATTTCAAGTCATAACCTTAAAGGCGTTGGGTGAAATTTTTCCTCTAATGATTTATATTATTCACACGCAAAATCTCCTTTGCACATTCCTCCTTTCTTCAAATCGTTGATATTGCAAATAAACTTTTTTTTTTTTTTACCTTATGCTTCTTTTAATTTCAAAAGGAAATAGAGAAGGAACGTGTGACCTTCGCGCTCTCATCTCAAAAGACACTTCGCCCAAAATCTTAAGGTATTGAATATGAGGGTGTGTTAGAAAATAATATAAACCATTAAAAATGCCTTCACATAATACTTTAAGATTTAGGTAACATCTTTGTATATATGTTTTAGTGATTGGTCACGATGCCCCCACTTGTAGAATTAAATATGCATAAGGTAAGCCCAAAAGAGCTCGCGTAAGGAGATGGGTCAGAGAATAATATATAATCATAAGAAGACATTCACTCAATACCCTAAGGAGGTCGAAAGAGAAGTAGAAGAACGATTGAGATTTGATTTAGAAAGCAGAGAGTTTTTGTTTTTTTACACATCAAACCATGTCTTTTCATGTGTAATTTTTTTTTTTTTTAAAAATGTGACCCACTTTGACCCGTCTAACGTGGAGTCACATTTTCGATCAAAAGGAATGAAATCCTTTACTTGCATGCCAGCATCAGCATATCTCGTTCATTATGTTCTCTCTCGCTTTATAAACACTTCACACGCAAAAGCCTCTTTGCACTTCCTCCTTTCATATCAAATCGTTGAAACTGCAAATAAACTTTGACAATGGCGAAACCTGTAGTTGACGCTGTGTATCTCAAGGAAATAGAGAAGGCTCGTCGTGACCTTCGCGCTCTTATCTCAAACAGAAACTGCGCTCCTCTCATGCTTCGATTAGCGTACGTTGCAACTGTTTCCATTTAGAATATTCTGTATCATAAACTTTTAGTAACATAATGTATATATGTTTGTAGGTGGCACGATGCTGGTACCTACGATGTTGAAACCAGAACGGGAGGCCCCAATGGTTCTATTAGGAGTGAACAAGAGTTGAATCACACTGCAAATAAGGGGTTGAAAACCGCTGTTGAATTCTGTGGTGAGCTTTCTTTTACTTCTTTTCACTGAAACACCTTTTTTTTTTTTTTTTTTTTCTATCTCTCTCTGTTTAATCCTCACTGTTTTTGGTTTCTTTTGAGAATAGAGGAAGTGAAGAATAAACATCCAATAGTTTCATATGCAGACCTTTACCAGGTTATTTTAGTTTTGGCATGTAATAGTTATGTTGTGATTGAGAAATTTGGATTCTTAATATATATTATGTGGAGTCATATATAGATTAACTTTTGTATTTCAGCTAGCTGGTGTTGTTGCTGTAGAGGTCACTGGGGGTCCAACAATTGATTTTATTCCCGGGAGAAAGGTATGTGATCATGCAGAATTTTTTGTTTAGTCTCATAATTAATTAATGGGTTTGGGTTTCAATAGGTAGCTCTTTATATATTCTACTATTTTCTTTATAGGAATGTTTATTAAATTTTGTACACACAACTTTCAATTTACACACAAAAAGGGGTTCAAGTCTCACCTACATCTAATTTTTTTTAACACATAGATCCCACATGCTTTTTATCTCTACAACATGAGATTTCAATTCTTATTTAACATGAGAAATATAAAATCCATTAATTAATGGATTTGGGTTTCAATATGTAGCTCTTTATATATTCTACTGTTTTCTTTATTAGGATTCATTGGAATCTCCAGAAGAAGGGTGCCTTCCAGTTCCAGATGCCAACGAAGGTAATTAATAAAATGATGCTGGTTGTTGTGCCTCTTGTTTTCTACCATTTTGGGATCTGTTCCTTAGGTTGGTTTTTGTTGTCAGTGTTACCATTTTACAGCAATTGATTTCCCATCTCCTTATAACTTGTCATTTCATTACCTTAAACGTTGTGGAGTACAAGTTTGACTTGGTATAATGTATATGGAAAATAAAATAGCCAATAGGTTGAGTTTATGTCTTGTCATCATAGGAGGTACATTCTTGTAGAATTTCTTTTTTCTAATGTATATTTTACAAGTCTTTTTTGGGAAAACCTGAATGTTTCATTTTACGTGTGCTAGATTTTGTCTCTCATTTTATTATGGGAAATGATACTCTCATGTTGTATAAAATATCTATCTTATGTCATACATCCATAGAATTTCGGGCCAATTTTTTTTTTAAATTGTGGACCCCACATATTTGTGTCATCCACATGAGAGTACTATCTCATATAACATGAGATTAGTAAACCCTTTTTATTATACACCACAACTTATTAAACATTTATCAATTGCTTCATAGAAATTTTTTTGGTATGGATCTTAAGATTAGTGACAATGATTTTGCCCATCCATTTGTTTGTGCTCCTCTGTTCTTTTAGCCATAGCATATTACTTTCTGACCGTTTACAAAATATTAGTGATGTTGACTTACGTATAGTTACCAGAAAAATTCATTCATATGGAAAATTTTCAGGTGCATCGCATTTAAGGCATGTTTTCTATGGTATGGGTCTGAGTATTGATAGAGACATCGTGGCTCTATCTGGTGGCCACACTTTGGTAAGAACGATATACCAACCAAGAGTCCCTTTATATATAGTTGAAGTAAAAATGTAATCTCATTATTAATTCATTTTAATTGATAAGGGTAAGGCACATAAAGAACGTTCAGGCTTTGAAGGTCAATGGACAAAGGACCCTTTGAAGTTTGATAAATCCTATTTTGTGTAAGATGTTTAATTACAGGTTTTTGTCTATTCATAAAAAGTTTAATTAAAAATTGAAATATCACATATAGCACTACTAAACAGGGAACTATTGAATGAGGAGTCAAACGAGTTGTTGAAGCTTCCCACAGACAATGCTCTAGTCGAGGATCCTCGGTTCCGCAAGTATGTTGAACTGTATGCAAAGGTAATGGCCAAGGAGTTAGAACTTAGAAAAAATATATTTTTTACCCTCACTATTTTTTGTTCATTATAATAATTAATGTGATTTTAGGTCCACTAATAATTTTAAATTGAACTAGGATGAGGATGCATTTTTCACAGATTATGCAACCTCACACAAGAAACTCTCAGAGCTAGGCTTCAATGTCAAGAATCGTTTGGCCCAGGTACTTATAGGATTGGCTATTGCCTCAAGTGCGATGATCGTGGGTTACTTGCTTGAACGGATATGAAAAACCAATGGAGGAAATTATTATTATTATAATGTTCAAGATCTATTTACATGTCAACAACAACAACTGTTATGCAATAAATTCTTCCTTATATTTATTTATCCCAAAGACCTTTGATATGAGTATAGAAATCTGACACCGTTCTTTCTCCTTGCTGAATCCGATAGATTTCTTCTTGAAGATCAGAGATACGGAAAACATCAAATTGCGAAAATCTCTGATGAAAATCATTCCAAACCTCCACAGTGTCCTCTATCCATAGGACCAATTGAAGAATAATGTCATTTATTGAACGATGAATCCAAGAAAGGATCATCATGTCACACCTTTGCCATGCATTATACATGGCATCAGCGGGAGTAAGGATCTGTATTGTTCCATCTACAAAGCGGAGTTTGTTCTTCGAACGGAGTCCCATCTTCATTGCCCGAGACCAAGAGTGATAATTTTTCCCATTGAACGGAGTTGAAACAAGACTCAACGTTGGATTTTCACTCGGATGGAGAAAGTATGGATTCCCCGAATTTGTAAGGTGGTATGGAAGAGGATTTTGATTTGCCATTTCTGCATAGTGAAAAAAGAAAGATGAACTAGATGAATACGAGAGCTCTAGAGCCCTAATACCATATTAACATTGGAAAAAGTCATTGATTTGATCAATCTGATTAATGGTATGAAAATGTGAGGAGAGATGGGTTATATTGTTTGTAGCACCAGTATCTATAACCCATAAAGTTTGAATATTACCTGACGAAGGACAAATCACATTAAAATAAAGGGTAAAATATGTGTCATTGTAAAGATGTAATTGTATCATTTTAAGAGAGAGAAGAAAAGAGAGTTGACAAAAAAAAAATAAAGGTGTGGATCCCACTTCTTTATGAGAGTGAAAGAGGATATAAGTTGTATCATCTACAATGATAAACACTTTTGAGGTTAGATTAAAGGTTGCAAAAGGCCAAAGGCAGTGTGAGCAAGACATTGAAACAATAAGTCACCAGCAGTCAAAGCGAATGAATATGCATAACCCGAAGACACTAATTGGTCCAATGAAAATTGCCGATGTCAGGGGATTGATGGGATTAATGATAAAGAAAGTTGAAAGTATAAAATATGGGTTTTATATTTCTCATTTAACATGAGAATTCAAATTTTCCTACGCATCCTTCGATTTCTGTGCTGACATGGTCTTACATCTAATTTTTTCTAACACATGGGTCCACATGTTTTTTATCTCTACAACATGATATTTCAATTTTCATTCAACAGAAATATAAAACCCATAAAATATTTACGAAAGGAAACACCTTGAAATATCATATATTGATTACGTACCTTTTATTTTCACAATTGGCCTATTAGCTCAGCTGGTTAGAGCGTCGTGCTAATAACGCGAAGGTCGCAGGTTCAAGACCTGCATGGGCCAACTTTTGAAATACTTTTTGGAAAAAATATGGATTGCATTGTCAAATTTATATAGTATTTTCCTTTAATGAATTAAAAAAGATCACCACGTTATTAGCACTATCATCTTAAGTTCATTTCCTCGAAAAAAAAAATATATCACAGAAGAATATACGAAGGGTTTCGAGAAAATGCATATACTTACAAGGGTGCGAAGTTTTTATTTGGATAACGTTGAAAAAAAAATATCGTCTATTTACCCAAATACTCGTAGTATAAAACAGAGATTTAATTGTTTACAAAAAAAACAGATTTAAATTTTCTTTTTCTAAATAAAAAAATAAATCATTTAATATAGGGGAATAAAAGCTTTATATTCCTAATTCCTCCCATTAACTATCTTGTGAATCAAGATACTTATGGTTTTGGGGGCCTGACCTATGAAGCACCGACACTTCAAAAACCCTGACGTGTCGTGTCCGACACTCTCGGACACTCCGACACTTCAACACGCGTTATAAAATTTAAAAAAAAAATTCAAAGGTTGCGCTGCATTGATTTTTTAGTTTCAGTTATTAGATTTGTTGTATTGCGATTACCATTTTATTGAGTTTAATATAAATATTTCGGATATCTTATGTTTCTTTGCAAAATTTATGAATATTATAAGTTTAGATTCATTTTTTTGTTAAATTATTGAATATTAAATATAATATACACTACATAAATTAAAAATATTATTTAATATCATAACGTGTCCTAACGTGTCGAGATCTAACATTTTTTAAAATTAACGTGTCGGAGTGTCGTGTCGTGTCACGTGTCACGTGTCGGTGTCGGTGTCGGTGTCGGTGTCGGTGTCGGTGTCGGTGTCGGTGTCGGTGTCGGTGTCGGTGTCGGTGCTACATAGGGCTTGACTAATAGTATAGTGCAATTAATTTGACAAATACTACAAAATCCGACACCAGTACAATAAGTCCAGCCATAATTGTAAGTCCGGCCAACTCCAAGCAAGAACAATAATAGAGTAACCCAAAACAAAAACAGAAAATCTTGCATATGTGGCTTTCTTTGCATCCTCAGCAGCTGATTTCTCCTTCAATCTAAGCCACAATGGCATCAACTTTAGCTTCAGTACGTCAATACCTAGCAAGAACAACGCTCGAGTAACAAAATAAAAGAAAAACAAAATCATGTCTCCTTAGGGGGGCCTTTCTTTGCAGCCTCTGCAGCAGCTTTCTCTGCTTCAATCTCAGCCACAATGGCATCAATCTCAGCTTCCTCCAGTTGACGCAGACCATGCTCCTTCGTCATCACAGCAACTTCTATGTTCTTGCCTCCACTCTCAACAACCTAATTACACATGCCAACAGATACAAGAAACAGTCATAACTGAAGTAAATTACATTTATAAAAACCCAGTTCCAAAAAAGCATAGCGAGTTAATGACTAGCCCAAAGTAATTACTTGATCCAATTCATTTTTCAATAGTACTGACTGAGTCAACATGCAACCATAAGATTTACTTGCCATGTTTTATTATTCACTTGGCTGACAACATACGAAAAATTTGACATATTAATGTGACTATAATAGGGGTCAATTTTTTTATAGAGTAAATATCATTTTCGGTCCTCAGCAAACTTTACAATGCCCGCTTTAGTCCCTAGCAAATAAAAAATCTATTTGTGGTCCATAAGAAATTCAAAATTAACCCATTTTAATCCTTTTGAGGGACTAATGTGAATCTTTTTTGAATTTGTGAGGGACCACGATTTCAACTAAATGGGTCAATTTTGAATTTCTTAGGGACCATGAATAGCCTTTTTATTTGCTAGGGACTAAAGCGGGCATCATGAAATTTGCTGAGGACCAAAAAGGATATTTACTCTTTTTTATATTAAGAAGGCAAGGTATAGACAAGCCACACACCAAGAAAATAAAGGCTTCAAATGCAAACTAGACATGTGCTTTGAATGCTACTGTTAGTCCCCTAAGATGTCCCAAACTCCCAATCATGTATACACCCTAATAGGACCACTTAAGAGTTCCGGGCGCAAGAGCTCAAAGAAACAGGGGAGATTTACAAAGTAATTCCACCCAAAAATATTTTGCAAATTAGGAACAATTAACTAAATAAGTGAGCTCAGGTGGCGAACCATGACCCTAGATTAGGGTAACTAATCTCTCACCCTGATTTTTTTTCCCGCTAAAAACTAAATAAGTGATTAGTCAAGTCAATATATGGTTAACCCATCAACCAATGTTCTAACATTGTAAACTGCTTGTATGGTTAATTGTTCCTAAGCCTAAAAAATATTTCACCAATAATTCCTAAACTGCAATTCTTTGAATAAAAAAAAGGGAGAATTAAGCGCCAAGGCAAAAAGTAGACTACAGCAGGAATTTTTGCAATACTTTTGAAACATCTTAATTGTACCAGAATATTTCATAAAATACAATATTAATGTCTTCAGAATTTAGTTAATTTGTAAAGTGGTGGTTTGGTTCCATGAATGCATAAGAAATTCAGAAACCAAATAAGAATACGTACAGCTTAAGTAACCACAAGCCATAATCTCTTCACACTACCTGCACTAATTCACACCTTTTACTTAAAAAAAAAAAAAAAAAAAAAAATCCAAAATGAAGGAAGACCTTTTCAATCAAGTTAACCACAAATCCCTCAAAGATAGATTGCATATATATATATATATATATATATAATTTTTTTTTTTCATATATTGAATCATAGTTACTAGTAGAAAAATGATCATAAAGACTTTGAAGGTCAATAAAAATGATTAGAAGGTGGGAACCAAAAAGTATTGGACAAGTTTGGATGACATTCCAGACAATCATATAATTGAGTACAACAGAGGGTCATGGTTAAAATTGAGACTGTATGTTATGTTTACTTCCATAAAATACCAAATAATGTACTGGATAGCTTGCAAGAACATGTATCAATGAACAAGGACATGAAAGCTAATAATGTCATATACTCTAAATTGAACATTTAATGAATAAATCATATATTAAAACATGGGTATATTTCTACATAAATCAGCGTATATGATTTGTGTTCTATGCATTGGAATGTTTGTTCTGTCTTACACGTAGATGATTAATCCATCCAAAAATTCCTTACTTCCTCCTAATTGCAATCACCAGCTTTTCTAAAGGTTTATTTTTTATTCCAATTCATTAACCTCACAAAACATATAAGACTGAAGACATCATCTTATAGTTCCTCCCAAGCCATTGACTACAGATTTTATATGCAAGAGAGACACAGATAAAGACCTTGACCAGAAAACGACAGTGACTACATCGTTGAGCAAGAAAAAACCGTGCAGAAAGCAGCAATAAATAAATAAATAAAAAGAACTAAGAATGGTTTCCCCAGCACAAAAAGAACAAACGAACTCACTTCAAGCAATGCTCGGATAGCCAATTTTAGAGTCTCTTGCCCAGAAGTATCTTTATAATTCTTCTCTAGGAACTCCCGAATTGAATTTGAGTTCCTTCCAGTTGCGTTAGCTTTCCAAGCAGAAAATGTACCTGAAGGATCCGTTTGGTACAAGGCAGGTGTTCCAGAATATGGATCAAAGCCAACAATCAAAGTGGAAAGGCCAAAGGGTCGCACACCACCACTTTGCGTGTACTTTTGTTGAAGACCCGCAATGTAACGAGTTATGTACTCAACAGTCACGGGATCCTCCACAGTAAGCCTGTGGCTTTGACATTCCACCCTTGCCCTGTTTATAAGCACACGCGCATCGGCTTTTAGTCCAGCACAAGCAAGTGCAATGTGATCATCCAAATTTACAATCTTTCTCACCGTTCTGCATAACAAAAAAAAAATAAACTTTATGATGTAAAAAAAAAAAAAAAAAAAAAAAACACTTTCAATAACCCTAGAAGCTAGTCTCATGGACCCTAGCATAAGATTTTAACGTAATCTAAAGAGAAGTGGGATTTTAACCTTGAGAATCTGTTCTACAAAGCTAATTTAAACAGAAAAAGCGCAATCCCAAACCTAATTAGAATTTTAGGGCAAGGTGAAATGAAAGTAAATAGGAAACTTCAGAAACCTAGAGTCTTGGAGCTTGGCGGTTGATTTCTTCTCGACGCCGAGAACGACGTTGTCGGTGCCGCGGACGCCAACGGCGGCGTTGCCTTTGCGAACAGCTTCGAGTGCGTATTCGACCTGGAAGAGATGGCCGTCCGGTGAGAAGACGGTGATTGCTCTATCGTACCTCGCCATGCTTATGCTTCTCTTCGATTTCAAATCTCGATCAAAATGTACTGCTTCTTAACCAACAAGTCAAGTATAAGTGTGCTGTATGGGTGTTCCATTTTTTATTAGTTTTTGCTTCTTCTTCCTTCTTTCTTTTTTTTTAAAAAAAAACAAAAGATTAATTATTTTAAAAAAAGTTTAAATATGTTTTATTTTACTACAATTTTTTTATTATATACACTTTTTTATAAACATTATTTTGAAAAAATTTAGATATATTTTATTAGTAGGAACATAATTTCTAATCTTGCACGAGATAAAATTATTTTATATATATAAAAAAGTGAATGAAATTCACTTTTTTTTTTTATTTCTCTTCTCCTAAGTGGACCATAACTATTATTTTTTATGTGTATAAAATAAAATTGTGAAAAATTATATTCCCTTCAAAGAAAACCTTTACATGATGTTTGGCAAGGGGATTTTATTTTGTTGCCTAGGAAAGTGAGGATGGAAAAACTTGTTTGGCAGGGATTTAGAAAAAACTTGCTTAGGAAACTTATTTGCATGAGAATGTATTTTGTGTTAAAATTGTAGTAAGAATACCACATGATGGTGATATTCTGATTTTGCCAGCAGAATGTTAATTTTTTCGATAATATTTTGGTCTATTATATAATTTTTTTTAAACTTTCCCATAAAATTTATTTTCCCACCATATTTCTAATAATTGTGATTCCTAGGTAAAAAAATGTTTCTCCTCTGCCAAATGCCCGCTACTATTTTCTAAGAAAAAAAATGTGCCCCTTAAACTTTGAGTGAGTTGTAAATAACCATCTAAACAATATAAAGTAGAAATTATATTCCTTAATTATGCACATGGTAGTAATTATGATTTTCATCCAAATTATTGTCACATCTAAATGATGGTCAAACTCACACATGGGTATCACGTGATGTTTCTTTTCCTACTCTCTTTCCCCTTTCATATTCAAAACCTACCTAAGAAAATACACTCCTCACTCACTCGTCAGTGATGTAATTGCAATTTTCCCTTTATTATAAAAAAATTAAATTGATCATAATATTAGCTATCGCATATGTTATAAACATAGAAATTATTGCTTATTGTAAGTTAGATAATTTATTACACGTCATTGGTTGTATGTAATGTGTATGACAATGATATCAATTTGATATTCTATTTACTGGCCTTGCATCTAATGAGATACAAGTGGGGGAAAATAATTCAAAGTAGATTCTTACAATTACATGACACAGATTCATTGAGAAGATATAGGACCCATACTCCTTCTGCCTTAATACATTTATTTATTTCATTTGGCAGTATGTAAATAGAAGTTGGTAACTGGGTGAAAATAAAGTTTTTCCTTCTGCACGGTGCAGTCATAAGCACAGAGAAAAAGAGCACTAAACTTCAGCCATTTACTTGTACAAGTGAGTTAAGTCAGGAAAATTGGACTACGTTTCTAGAATACATGGGTCAAGCTATGATTTCCGATGTTAACATGTGGTAAACTTACTATGCATATCTAAGCTGCCTAAGCCATCCACTGTTTGCTTGGGCTTTAAGTGAGAACTCAAGATGATCTTTTAGTGAGTGAAAGAATGGTGGACACCATCATCTTGAAGTCAATTGGCTTAGTTAAGTAAGCATCCATGCCAACCTCAAGGCATTTGGCTTCATCACATGACATTGCATGGGCTGTAAGAGCAACAATGGGAATGTGCAAGCCTGTTCCCACTTCTGATTTCCTGATTGCTTTTGTTGCCTCATAGCCATCCATCTTTGGCATCTTATTTTCCACAAAGACATGAAGAATTAGAACATTTAAGAGGATTTTCACTTGGGTTTTATAATTCTCATGTTGAAGGAGAATTGAAATCTCATGTTGTAGAGATAAAAAACATGTGGGACCCATGTGTTAGAAAAAATTATATGTAGGACCCATATCAGCACGGAAATCGAATGGTGTGTAGGAAAATTGTAATTCTCATGTTGAATGAGAATTATAAAACCCTTTTCACTTAGTGTTAAATAAAGTTACCTAAAATATACGTATATATTCTAGCTCATACCTGACAATCCATTAGGATCAAGTCATATGGAGGGTAAGTGAAAATCTCTGTTTGAGATCTTGTGTTTCTTTCCTTTTGGAGAGACTCCCTTGTACAATCTTCAGCATCGAGCTTGTAATTGAGAGCATCTACTGCTTGTTGTCCATCTCCTACAGCAACAACAGCAGCTCCCATTTTTTCTAGCATTATGGTTGCAACCCTTTGAATTACTGGTGTATCTTCTGCAAGCAAAATCCTTAGGCCCTCAAGAGATTTTTTTCCATTTATTGCTTTACTTGAGCTGGTGACCCTATGTGTTGCTCCACATTCAGAATCTTCATCTTGAGCTTCTGCTTGAAAGGATGGTTCTTTAGTTGACAGTGATTTAGGTTTAGTGTCTTCAGTGACATCATTTGAACTGGGGTTACTCTGACAAGACTCTTCTTCCCTCAAATTATTGTCTTGTAAATATTCACTGCTTAATCTAACAAAGCCGTTATTCATCTGATCTGGTGATGGTGGATTTTCAATTGGTTTGTCTCCACTTGCACTTACAGGATTTAAACCAACCTTTTCAGATATGTCAGAATCATCAGAGCTAGCAACATCAAAATGAGTTGAATCAATCTCAAGAAACTCGTGCAAATCACCCTCTTTAATTGTGGTCCTAGGAGCAGTCATGTTTTTCTTTTGTAGCTCAAGATTTCTTTCCTTTATGACAGCTTCCAGAATATGAATCATTTTTGCTTTGTAAAGGGGTTTGTTGACCATGAGGATATGCCCTTTCCTACGGAGCTCCATCTTTATGGTATTGGAGGTGTCATGATTTAGCATCCATACAAACTTTGCTCTCCCAAAGTACCTGTGAAGGAAGTTAAGCTGTTCCTTCCATATATCTGTGCTCAAGTCAAGTAGCTCAATGTCAACAACAATGACAAAAGTCGGGTTCCTCATATCTTGAATGTTGAGTAGTTTAGAATTCAATCTCTCATTTACTAGATAATTTGCATCCAAGTCATTATTATGGACTGGACTTTTTGAATGAAAGAGTTCCCTCAAAATTTGAGTTAGTCCATTCCAATCAGATGCTTCCATTGTGCACACCCCGTTTTTCTGTAACCACTTGGATGTAATTACTCGACCCATGTTGCCGTGCAGTGCAAGCAGTACCTGCATTGACATTCTTATTATTTAAGACCCTGCTTATTATCCTTGCTGTGATCTTATGTTACTGAATGTATAGGGTCCGATTAAAATGTCCATGAATGCACTTGCTTCTAGTGAAATGCGCATTTTTCAAGATGAATTCAATATAATTTTAAAAAATCAATACAAAAGTCAGTATTAATTGATAAAAGTATGTTCTTAAATCAAAATTAATGTTATTTATTGCCAAGACTAAACATAACTATTTCTTATCATCACTTGTGGCAAACAAATATAGTAACATCAACTCTCTGAGACAAGTTTTTCTGCAAATGTTAAAGCATAGTTCTACCACCTAACATATAAGATACTAAAATATTCTTTTTTATATCTTCACCAAGAATAATCTATTAATGTTTGCTTTGGTATTAGAAAAGTCAACAAAAAGATTGCAATAGCTGTTGCAATATCATTAACTGTGCAAAAGTTTGTCCATTTTTGGGAACCCAGTAATACATAGTCTATTTATACGTAGACACGCACACTAGCATATAATATATAATAGGGACAGGATCCGTTTACAATTTTTTTGGAATTTTTTTACAAATTACACTATATTAATATAGTGTAGTTTGCAAAAGTTTGTATTCTCCCGGGAGAATATAGTGTAGTTTGTAAGAGTTTGTAAACAAAAAAGTTTGTAAATATAACCTGCCCCTATATAATATTTTAAATATTATTCACCAAGAAAAGTGATTCTGCTCACCACGAAGCCACTGTCTGTCAAATCTACTGCACAATGTTGTTCTGTGACATCCATGGGTGCACTGAGTAGCAAGCATAATCGCATCAGTGTTCCTGGGCCCTCCTTTTGGACAACCTTGATATCTCCACCCATCTTATTAACCTGCCACCCCAGATTAGCAATGAGATAAAATGAAACTATATTCAAGTAAGCAAACTCACAATTTGTTTTAGAAGAGAAAAGGACACATACAGAGGGAACTGATAAACCTTGATATGAAACCATACTCTTCTAAAATAAAAGGCAGTGTTCTTGTTACTGTACAATATACTATTTTTCTTTTTCTTTTTTAGTTTAAAACAAGCAGACACATCTAGTGTCATTAATCAAACACATTTATTATTATGAGAGAATATAATATAAATCATTAAAAAGACACTCATCCAACACCTTAATGTTTTGGGTTGAAGTGGTTTTTTAACATGGTATCAGAGCTTCAGGGATCACAAGGTCACAAGTTCGATTCTCACCTCTCCACTTTCAGCAGACCAACAATGGGCACGTGAGGGGGTGTGTTAGAGAATATAATATAAATCATTAAAAATGCCCTCATCCAACACCTTAATGTTTTGAGTTGAAGAGGTTCTTTAACAATTATGAATGTTTTGAGTTGAAGTGGTTCTTTAACGATTATCAATGGTGATTGTACTTTACTTATGTGAAACTTTGCACATTAAGGGTTTTACTCACCAAGTTTCTGACAATGCAAAGACCAAGACCAGTGCCTCCATGCCTGAAATGAGTAAAGGTTTCAAAACTCCATAATTCTTCAGTCAATAATAGCATTTAAAAAGTTCTTAAAATATTGGATATAAGTTTCGTACTAATTTTGAAGTTTAATGACAATCTCATAATAATATCATGATTATTAGTTAGCTAAAATGTAACTCCTAAAAGACTTTCATCTTCTCATTGTTAAAAATTTAAATTACTTACAGTCGAGTAGTTGATGGATCAGCTTGCTCAAAGCTTTCAAACACAGAATCCCATTTACTTGGGTCAATACCTATATCACATATCAGGAAGCAAATCATAGTGATTAATCTTTAATTTTATTTTTATTTTGACACAAAAGGAACGGTTCTCAATGTAATTTTTTTTTTATATAACAATTCTCAATGTAATTTTTACAAACAAGTTTTAAGGTTCATACCACAGCCTGTGTCATCAACTTCAAACCAAAGTATCACTTTGTTATCTCTTATAGATGTTCTCTTTGCGTGGTTTGAATTTGGCTTCTCTCTGCTCTTTTGTAAACTCCGTGATTCCTTCAGGTCAAGAGGAAAATTTGGACTATCAGTGCAAGAGTTTAGGTTTTCACACCATCCTCGCAGAATAATGTGACCCGCTGCAATACATTTGAAAGAGATTAGATTAGTCTTTTTTCAGAGTTTCAGTGCTTTATTGATTCATAATAATTGACCCATTTAATAATTCTTCGATTCTCAAGGAACATGCTAACGAATATTGACATGATCACAAGTTTCTTCAGCAAAATCAGATCAGACAATCACAATTTTTCCTTTTATGTTTCAATGGCTTTCATTTGATGCTTGCACACAAAACTAAATTTATTTAAATAAATGACACTTATTCTCGAAAAAATTGAATAAACTCAAAAGAATAATTGCAATACTTTGTCAAAGAAAATTAAATAAAATTGTCACACAAGAAAAGATTAGGGTTCAGAAACACCACAAATGATTGACAATTTACACACAGTAGGAGCTAACTACAAAACAACCAAAACTAACTCTCACATTGTAGTCCAGTTATTATGTATTACTCCTCATAAGAGAAACATGCCTGAAAAGAAGAAGCCTTTTATCCATGCTCCAAGGTTCGCACTCCACTATTGTAACAAAATTAGACCATAAAAAAATTGACTTACATGGAGTAAACTTAATTGAATTGTTGATCAAATTTGCAAATATTTGAACTACCCTAGCAGAATCACCCCGAACTACCTTTGGCATATCATCTGCAGAAAAATTATAGGTTAGATGCATCAGAAACTTGTTAAGAGAACTTCTAATCATCAAAATGAGATTCATACCAGATAGGTCTAAAACCGTCTCTACATTGTGGTTGATGCATTGGACAGAAAACATATCTACAAGCCCTTCAAGTTCCCTTCCCAAATCAAACTCTGCATATTCTAGGACCAGTTTTCCAGATTCCACCTAAATGCAATAAAATATGAGGAAGCTTTTTGGCAGAAGTGCTGTTTTATTAAAATATTCTTGAGCAAAAAGCTTAGGTTAGACTCACCTTGCTCAGATCCAATATGTTGTTAAGAAGACGTAGAAGAGCAGTTGAACATTTTCTTATTTGAGTAACTGTTGAGTATTGTTCATTTGTGAGACAGTCATCAGATATAAGAATGTCAAGCAACCCGATTACTGCTGCCATAGGTGTCCTCAGTTCATGACTGTAATACAACCAAGAAAAAAAAACCATGAAACACATTTGTGAAGGCTCAAAGGGAAGATCATTTAAGACTTATAAACCAAATGGTAAGATAGTTGTTAGAATAGCTTTTGTACAGTGTTTTTATCGGTTGATCAACATGTTTCAAAACACAATCAGTTTTGGAAATACATAAAGTATGTAAAAATAGTTGCCTTAGATTCCTTGAAGCCATTGATCAACTGATGGATATATTGTTCCTTGATCTCTAAATTATAAACTTTGATCATAAATTGGATTAAGCTAGCTCTTATTTTATGTATTTACAAAACTGAATTTGAAAAACCAACCTCATGTTTGCAAGGAATTGACTTTTATAATTGCTTGATGCCTCTGCCTTCCTTCTTGCTTCCAGTTGATTTATCAGTTCAGCTCTTAGATTCATTTCCTTTGATACTCCGTTTGTCAATATCAAAATGCAAACACACCCAATGACTAAAATACATAATGAGGCTGATATCAGAATAACCAACGTTTTGAATGCTCTTTCATCTACCTTCCCCATGATATACTTTCTTGGTATGATAATTACACCTACCTGCACAAAGTTTAAGTCATTAATTCATAGACACTCAAAAAGTATAACAGGATATTTGTTTTACTCAAAACAGAAATGAAATAGAGGCAGAGTTTTTTCCTGGAATTTATGCTTAATAGAACTATTGAAAAAAAAAATCTTCTTTATCAACAACAGATATTTTTAAATTTTAAAAGCAATGTTCAATAAGATCAAATCTAAGGAAATGTAAAGAACCACTTCAATCCAAAACCTTAAGGTGTTAGGTGATGGCCTTTTTAATAATTTATATTAATCTCTAACACACCCCCTCACACAAGAGCCCTTTGGGCTCGAAGTGTGGGTATTGCACAGGCCCAATTTTTGGCTTACCTTTTTGTGCTTTTTATTTTAATTCCACTTTAAAGTGGGGGGCGGTGAGGATCGAACTTGTGACCTTGTAGTCACTCAAGCTCTGATACCATGTAAAGAACCACTTCAACCCAAAATCTTAAAGTGTTAGGTGATGGCCTTTTTAATGATTTATATTAATCTCTAACAGGAATAGGTGCAGTATCTTGAAATTTTACCAAAGGAAGTCTCTTCAAGTTTAGGAAGAATGAGTCAATGTAATATTGCTGGTTGCCTAGCATGGCATTCTCCACATGAACCTCATGACTTGGAGGAAAATTGTTCCCATAAGTTCTCTGTAACCATTCGGCTCCCAGTTTTATTACATCATCTTCACAGTCAACAGCCATCTTAAGCTTGGGAGGCTTTGTTGAATTTGTGAGCAGAGGTGCACTTGTGGAAGTTGCAAGTAAGTAACCTTCTTGGGAAGTCAAATACATATGGCCACTATGCAACTCAACTAGTTCTCTCATTAGCTGTCCTACACTATAAAGTGCAGTTGTGACACCCACAACTGCCATGATACTCTTATTAGAAGAGTCCCAAACTGGCAATGCTGCTGAAAGCAATGGTGAATCTGTAAACTTGCTCACTGCAACATGCCATGAAGCTACACCATCAGGTACTTGGGAAAGGCCAGCTATCTTGATTAAGTCTTCAGGTGCAATTTTCTTAGCTTTTCCTATCTTCTCACCACTGATGGGATCAAGTGGTTCGCGGTACCAAATGGCAGAATAGTTACCATGAATGGCTTTATCTTCCCAAGCTTGATGTGTAGAAAAGGAATTGATCTCGTTAGAGTTGCTGGCACCTATGGAGTAATTTGCAAGATCAGAGTAGATGTAAAATGTATTGTTATCCTTCAGATCTCTATGGAATGCCTGCACAAATCCATTCTTATAATTGATAGTTATTGAGTTGAGTGCTTTTCTACTAGCAAACAGCGCCCATGTCACAGCCCTCATCGCTTCATACAGCTGCTAGAGTTTGAACATTACAAATAAGCAAGAAATAATCGGTTAAAAAGACAAGTGCTAACATGGTTTCAAACATAATAATAGCAAATAAAGAGTGTGTATGTGTGTGTACATATATATAGATGATAGAGTTGAAACATTAGAAATAAACAAGAAATCATTGGTTAATAATATGACAAGTGCTAATATGGTCTCAAACAATAATAGCACATGAAGTCATGTACATATATATTGATAAAATAAGAGCATAGTAAAGAACAGATCTCCGTGTACAAGACTCCTCAACTTGTAAAGGTAAGGATGAGGGTCGATTGTACGCAGTCTTATCCTTATATTTTTGTAAAGATACTATTTCTCTCATACTCGAACCTGTGACCTTCCGGTCACAAGGAGCAACCTTACTGCTACTCCTCGGCTCAACCTCTAATATAAGGCGTAATGAATAATAAATTAAGAGTCAACCTCAACTTGCTCTGCTTGAGTTGCAGGGTTGCTATAACGTCTGATCACATACTGGGAAAGCCTGACCTGAGCATTTGTAATTTCAGCAGTAGAGTTCAAAATGTTCCACATACGCAAGATGGGACGTTGCAGAAGTTCATAACGCAGACCATATGCCAAGCTATTAAGTGATTTTCTTGTATAAATCTTCGTGAAATGCCATGTCAGTATAGTAAGCAGCCCTATCAAGATGGCTAGCATGACCTGCATACAACAAAATAAGGGTTGGTTAGATCAACAAAATAGGTTTCACTTTCTAATCTTCTTCAAAGAAGGGTCTAGAAGGGCCGGCTTGGCTCAGCGGTAAGCTTGCTTGCCGTGGTGTGTCATGTCGCGGGTTCGAATCAGCCTCGCAGAAAGCAAGGGGAAAGGCTGCCTAGAGTATTCCCTTCTTCAGATACTCACGAAGTGAGTATTTGAACTGGGTCGGCCCTTCAAAGAAGGGTCTAATCTAGTAGCCTTTTTCTTCACCGCTTGTTCCCTTAATTTTTCATGGCAGTTTAGCCATGTCTATGGACTATGCCTCATTTATGTAATTTCCAATAGCAGTAAGAATATCTTTGTACATATCAAACATTACGTAACTGCAGCTAATAACAAATTTAGAGACCAAAATTTAACTTTATAAGGTGGGTGTTGTGAAAAATTCACTGACCATTATTGCTAGTCGAACCACAAACACACTATAGTAGGATGAGAGACAATGAGTACTAGCATACTGAAATTCTTCTTTTTCCACATCGCTGTGGAAAGTTCTTCGACTTCTTGGGTTTCTGCTTTTCTTCCACAAAGTGTTACAACTGCATAATCTATCAAACATGTCTATGCACTTATTACCCATAGGTAAGCTTGAACCTGGTGAAGATACAGAACTTTCAGAACAGGTTTCGTCTTTGTTTTCTGCCATAACTCTGCTGATTCCTGAAGCTATGAGCTTATAAAGTAACACATCAGAGAGGTTCCAACTTGTTTATGTCTATGCCTGCGTGTCAGATAGAGAAAGCCACTATGATTCAATGTTATATATATACATATTATATGTATATATAGCCACTATTTCATGTTAAATTTATTGAATATTGTAATAACACAATGATATTAAAGAATTTTCGTATCTTGTTGCATTGTTAAATGACAACATGCAATTTTATTTTACATATAAAACTGATAAGAGATAACTGCAACCAAAAAAAAAAGTGATAAGAGATAAATGAAAGAGATGCTATCATTTTCTTATACAATTGGAAATTTAAACTTATCTTTTACTATTACTTCACTTCTAGTGACCTTTTTTGTACTATAATTTTTGTGAAGCAAAAAATATTTATGGTAAAAGAGAGACTATTTTAAATCAAAAGTTGTGTCAAATCATTAACTTGAGCAAAAATTTATGCTAAGGTTATAAATCACTCACTAATAGGGAACCGTTGGTTTGAAATAAAGGTTTTTGTTTTTGTTTTTGTTTTATAAACTTGGTTTGAACTAAAGTTATGCACAGAAGATCAATCAAGAAAGGAAACTCCCTTCATCAAATATAACTCAATTTTGGGAACACTATATAAGAGAATAAACTATTTAAGAAAGGAAAAAGCTAGTTCACATATACTCATATGTGTGATTGTGATACTATTACACATTTTTTTTTTTGGTGAAAGTCATACTATTACACTTTATTAATTAATTATGTTGCGTTTAATATCATCAAAGAGATAATACACCGGCTACAGATGAGATGTTACACCACTTCCATTTCACACATATGTAGGGACCCATCAGGCTTAATATCGACATCCCACTACAGGATAAAATTTTACTAATTATATCTTGTCAAATATTTCGGGTACCTAATAGTACCTCTTCCACTTTGCACAGATGCATGCCCCATTAGTCTTAATATCGACTTCCCACCAACATGTTTCTTTCATTGTTGTCAAAAACTAATCTAAAAACATAGAAACGTAAAAAAGATAGAAATTTAATGTAAAAATGTGTTAAAACACAAGTAAAAACGAACCTTATTAAAAATGGATAGAAACGTAAAAACAACATAAACGTAAGTTTTTGCATTTTTACTTAAACTCAAAGTTTTTATATATATTTTTAAAAACATTATTTTTCATTTTTTTTAAACTCAATTTGCTCTTTTAGTGTTTTTAAACTTATGTTTTTTATATAGTTATGTGACTTATATCTTTTAAATATGAAATTATTCATTAAATTTTGAGTAGTAAAAATTTTGGCCTAGCATCTTTTCGTAACTTACTCAGAAAAAAATTCCAGCATATTCCCGAAAATCTTTTTTTTTTCCAATAAAAAAAAATCTTCTACTAAACGCCCCCTTAATTAATTGTTGTTAAGGCATTGCGGAGCTCCACAGATCAATATGTGGATTCGTTAAAATAGGATGCAGAGGGTTATATATTTCAACTCGCCAACTTAACACAATCCATTTTCAGCAAATCAAAACGGATTAGAGGCACTTGGATCATTCATTGGGTCAATTTTTTTTTTTTTAATTTAACTTGTCATTTTCATATGGGGGCAGGATTCTTTGACACTGTCGAATTTTAAAGTTTGGCATCGGTGTCAAAATTTCAAATTTGACACTAAATTCTAACAATTGATTTCCGCCAATCAACACCAATCAAACTCATTAATTAATTATTAATTCTCAATAAATGATAAACATTGATGGACGGAAATCAAGTGATGATTTGGTGTCAAATTTCAAAATTTGATACCGATGTCAAAGAATAATGTCTCATATCATATTATTTCTTCACCAATATATTTATAACTTTACTGTCATAATATTATGTATGACATATTTGAGTTTATATTTGAATATGTTATAATTTTATTCCAAAATTATAATATCTACTATTGTTTCCAATGGTCAGTTTACTATGATTATATATCTTGAACTGAACAAAACAAAAAGACAAACATCTTCATGCAAAATATTATTATAAATCAATTTTTTTTAATTATAATATTTGAACAAATTTAAATGCTGATATAAATTTCTCCTAGTAATTAGATAATGTGGTTATCCCAATATATTTTTTCTTTTATTTTTTATCAACTTACCTAAAAAATGGAATAAATTGATATTTCCAACCTACTCAACTGATATTTCCAATCTACTCAACAATGGTAGGTCAACCAGCCCAGCTTTATTTTTGACGAGTTAGCAGCGAGGCACGACGATTTGACCTAAGTGGTGGAGTCATAGGGGACTACTAGTATTGTGCATATAGTGCTTGGCCAGCTATGTTTAACAAGAATTATTTATGTTTTCCCCTAATTTTGTTAAAAGGTAAAGTTTTTTGAATTAATTTAAAATGTATGAAATAAATATATTAAAAGTATATAAAAGAAATAAACTTGTAGGAAATTAGACTTAAATATAATAAGGAAAAAATATTTGTTCTAACATATAATTTTGTGACGTCATTTTAAATGAAATGCCATCATTTTGATAGATAATTAGTGATTTTTTATAATTTCTATCCTCCACTTTCTCTCTCTTTCTAATTTTATGAAGGAGAGACAATGTAAAAAATTATTAATTATGTATCAAAACAATGTCATTTTATCTAATATGACACAAAATTATATTGTTTAAAAGGATAAATATTTTTCCCATATAATAAAGTTAGTTTTGTTTTACTAGATTTAAACAAAATAAAGTTGGTATTATTTTCTAGCCATTCTCAAATAGATTTAATTCATATCTAAATATGAATATGTAATAAATAAATAATATAAGAAGAATATAATTAGAATTTAAAAATTAGATATAAAGTAAATTTAAAAATGGTAAGATTTATTTTATTTTCCAATCAATTTTAAATATATTTGATGTCTATCAAAATATCAATGTCAATAATATATGATAAATAGAATTGATTTTATTTATAGTCAATTGAATTGATTTGACTTTTTTATATATACTGTTATATTATATTATAATTTATGTAATGTGATTTATATATTGTGATTTATGTTAAGTATTACGTAGTCAATTTAATTATGAATTTTAAAATACATGTAATTTTGTTCTCCTCCTGAAAAGTTCCTGGTTCCGCTAGCCGTTTTGCCAACTCAAACACAATGCATGACTTAACATTATTAAGTAAGTTGGAATAGTTAGATCAACATTCGGATGCAGTGTACAATAGACAAAGACTCTCAAGTTTTTCATAATAGCTAAATTTTTCTTTTAAAAAACTAAGAAAAAGTAAATTCAGAATTTAATTTTTTGGAAAGGAGATAATATTATTTCATGGAATTTTAGAATTACAAAAAATAACTTTATTTCCAATAATAGAGTTCAATAGCAAGATTGAACCATGAAACTAAACTCACCGAATGAGATAATTCTTATTGTTGGCGGTCAACATTTTGCTGACTTTTATATTTAGGGGATGTTTGATAAGGGAATTTTTTTTAGATATATAGGAAAGTTAGGGTGAATTTTCAAGAAGATCATATTTGGTATCACAATTCATAAAATTTATTCGGGAAAATAATTTACCTGAGAATCCGTTTTGTGTGTAAATTGTGAAAGAAAATTTCATCCAAAAATACCATCCAGAGATGAAAAAGAGGAAACTTATCCACTATTGCCGGTATTATTTTTTACCTAACAAATAACTTTTTGGTAACGTTCTCCGAAAATTTACTTTCTCACTATATTCCCAAAAATTATGATTCCCGGATAAAATTTTTTTCCTCTATCCAACGCCCATTAAAATACAAACATAAGTCCAACCAAATTAAAGGATTATCTTAAGGGGATTACTTCTCTCATGTAGTATGAGAGAAGTTCTCTCATGTTAAGAGATGAAAAAAGTGGGTCCCTTCAAATTTTAGAAAAAAGAAAAAAAAAAGAGGCACATTTTTCGAAGTGAGAGTGACATCAGAGATAGAGATCAATCTCATGTCACATAAGAGTATAATTTCCCTTATCTTAAAGTCCTTGAGCAAATTTATTTTTTGATGATAACCCTTTGACCTTAGGAGATACTCTTAGAAAAAGTTGCCCATCAACGTGAGATTCTAAGTGACTTCAAGAACAAGCCAAATCTTGGAAAATTGGGACCTTACCTATCTAATATCAACCCGAACCCACGTTGGCTTTCAAATTGTATGATTAAAGTTATTTAGATCTGTTTTTATGAAAATATAAACATATTTAATATGCAAATTATCAAATAATGATGTCATGTGAAGCTCGCATACATGCTGGCTCTATAAGAAGGTAGTGAGTTCAATAATGAAAGGAAAATAATTACAAGCTAGAAAGGGGAAATGATCGCGAAGAGAAAATCTGGGAATTACTTATAGCTGTGACTTTTTCTTTTAACTTTTGACTGTTAATTAACTAAAAAAATGGTGAAATGTGCATAAACACATCATTGGTGCGTGAATTTGTTACAACACTATTGTTAATAAAAAAAAAAATATTTATGGAGCTATATGTTCCTATCAATAAAATATTCATTCGCACGGTAAAGTTGATGAATTTGTTTGTTTGTTTGTTTTTTCACATACTGACACGGAACACGTGACACGACATTCCGACACGTTAATTCTAAAAAAGATTATATTTTGACATGTTTGGACACGTTTTGATATTAAATAATATTTTTAATTTATGTGGTGTATATTATATTTAATATTCAATAATTTAATAAAAAAAAGTCTAAACTTATAATATTCATAAATTTTGCAAAAAAACATAAGATATACCAAATATTTATATTAAACTCAATAAAATAGTAATCATAATCCAATGAATCTAATAGTTGGAACTAAAAACTCAATGCAATGTAACCTTTAAATCTTTTTTTGAATTTCTATAACGTGTGTTGAAGTGTCAGGAAGTGTCGGAGAGTGTCGGACACAACACGTTGGGATTTTTGAAGTGTCAGTGCTTCGTAGCGACCTACAAACTATTTAAACTCTTTATTATTAGTCCATTCCTAGAGGTTTGAGGTAAGAGTTTTCTAACATATGTTATTACTCTTTTTTTACGTCAGGTTTAACAAATTAATGAGAATAAATTTTCTTAATCTTTTCAATAAATTTAAAATTGACACGTCAAGTTAATGAGAAATTTTATATAAATTTCGTATACACTTATATTGGAGGCATTAGATCAGTAGATTATATATACATTGTTAATAATTAACTATAAAAAAATTAATGTTAATTATTATAATCAATATATTAATGTGTTATTAACTTACAGTGCTAAATTCATGCAAGAATTTTCAAGAGAGTAAAAAGTATATTTTATTAGTTAGTGACACCCGTTAATTTTAGAAGTGCCTCTGGCACATTATTAAAACCGAATTTTGTATCTTGTCCGAGAGGGAATCATCTTTGAATTCGATGAACTTAATGCCATGTGCAAATTAGATTTTTTTCTACAGGTCATACCCTTTTATAATCAAAATAATGATGGAATTTTGAGGAAACTTCATGCTCATTAGACGGTGAAAATTATCCAAGTTGCTTCAATCAATGGACAAAACTATAATTTAAGGGAATTATTATTCTCATGTTACATAACAAAAAAAAATTATCTCCTATATACACAAATTCAAGATGGGTCCCATTTTACTTTTTCTCTCTCTCTCCCTCAAAGTGGACCCCACATACATTAATGAGTCTGTAGGAGATAATGATTATCTCCTACTACATGAGAAAAATATTGCCCATAATTTAATAATAATACTATGAATAGGGTTATACAAACAATTTTTTTTTTATAAATTTACAAACTACACTATGTTTGACCGATCGGTAATACTCTACTCAAGAGTATATTACCGATAAGACATAATGTAATTTGTAAAAGTTTATAAACAAAAAATTTGTAAATATAACTTTCTCCTAATATATATATATGGGGTAAACATTTCTCAAGCAGCTTGAGATAAGTTTATCTCCGGCTAGCTCCAAAACTACGTCGTTTTGATTAATGAAGGGTGTTTATGTAATTTTAGGTGAATTAATGAAGGGTGTTTTTATAATTTTATTTATTTTTATATCATATACATTTTACTGAAACACCCTTCATTAATTCACCTAAAATTACATAAACACCCTTCATTAATCAAAACAACGTAATTTTGGGGCTAGCCGGAGATAAACTTATCTCAAGCTGCTTGAGAAACGTTTTTCCTATATATATATATATATATATATATATATATATATATATATATATATATATATATATATATATCAACTCAAACTTTTAACCACTATATCAACTCAAACTTTTAACACTAAAACGTGGTTCACCAAGTATCAAAAATAAAAATAAAGAGAAATCAGTTTGTCATGTTGTAGGAATAATACTGTTTCTTCTTGCAATAAGGATCCGGTTCCATAGCCTGAAGATTCGGTTTTGGATCTTGATTTTTTTTAAGTGTGGGTTTCACATTTGATTTGTGTGGGCAAAGTTAAAAGTTCTCTGACATGACAAAAAGCGAATCCATAAATAAATAAATGACAAGAGTATTTTACCCGCACACATAAATCAAGAGTGGACTTAAAAAAAAAGTATAGAACCGGATTCTGTTTCTAGACGAAACAGTGTCGTTCCTACAACATGACAAACTGATTTCCTAAAAATAAAATAAATAAAACGGGGTTCAGGAGAAACTTCAGACCAACTTTGCATTTCCTTAAACTCTAAGAAGAAGAAGGTCTCTTTTCTAGGAAGCAATGATTGTTCTTCCCATTTGAGTTGGTGGATAGGAGACAATTCAAGCCTTTGTCGGCACGTCATGGGATCCTAAAATCTTCCCAAAAAAAGTATATACGCCTGTGGATGAAGAAAAATACAAGCATGTATTTTCCATAACCATTATACCAAGCTAAAAATGGTAAGAGAAATTTTAATTTTTCTTTTTCCTTGTTTTGCTTCAAAGGAAATAGATTAGTCTTCCAAATTAACTTATCCGTACCACAATAATGTCCCATCATTTACATTAAGAGAAATTGCTAACTATTCAATCCCTTTTGGGCAATCCAAGTTTATACAAGAACTTATTATGGTAACACAAATGTTTTACAACTCCAATGACAAAATATAAGACATATTGTGCTTTCTATACAATGAAAAATATTAATTCTATTTGTGGTACCTAAAAGCAGAGCTGCTACTATTACCTATGCCCGGCAAATGATAAACTCAAACAAACGTGAAAAAAGAAAGTGATAAAAGTTAAGGCGAAGATGTCAAACAAGAAAGAATCAATTGGTGGGTATTATTTTTTGTGTTAAGTGGGGGTAGCTGGTAATCAATACGTGATCTGATTCTGATCACATTATTTAGCAAGCATGTGAAGGTGGCTATTAAAAGAAGGTAAAAATATTTCTCCTCTTAAAGGATATATAGTTGTGTCATTTTAAGTGAAAGAAAAATATAACTTAATATTTTTTATTTAAAATTCAAATTTAAAAAAAAAAAATCATTCACTTTCTCTCCCATGATTTTCATTATTTGTATTTTTTCATTTAAAATGACATATCTCTATGTCCTCTAAAAAAAACACTGAACCTTAAAAAGAAGGGTTTTATAAGAGTTATGTTGTAGGAAAAGTAATTGTGTAATGTTATAGAAATTCGTTTAGCGTGCCTTAATTTTTATCTATTTTTTTCTTGTTTTAAAAAGTGGGGGCCCCACAAAATATTGTGTGTAGAAAATTTTGTTGTGTCACGTTAAAGGACAAAACGAAAACCCTAAAAAGAAATATGATAAAATGTGGGCCTGTTCTAGGCGTGCACTTGCTGTCTTTGACTTGTATGAAAGAGCCTCTAGAACAGAGTTTTTGTGCTCCAACTCACTAATCCACATAAATCCCTTTCGTGGTGTGTCTTCCTCGTTGAGGCTTTAATAGACGAATTGAAGCACTAAGCTGAGGGTTAAGCTCTTTTTTATGGTGTTTTGTAGGAAAAAGTTTGAACTGCCTTGGTGCCAAAAATTCTCCACAGTATTCCATTTCCATTGCATGGCTAAAAGATGACCTAATAAGAAACAATATCATACATAAATTCTCGTCGTTATAGTACAAACAAGTGGCGCACTTAATTTCCTTTTCCGAATAAACTTTAGTTGCCCTTTTTCCTTCCGGCAAAGAGTACTATGATTTTATAAGGGTTTTATAAGAGTTATGTTGTAGGAAAAATGATTTTGTTATGTTATAGAGATTCATTTTGTGTGCCAGAATTTTTTTATTTTTTTTTTACTGCGGGCCCCACAATATGTTGTGAGTGTAGGAAAGTTTTTGTTGTCATGTTAAATGATAGATGATAAACTCATTTTATAATTGTATTTCCTAACTTGTTTATTTCTCTTCCTTTTACTAAAGAGATAAAATTATAAGTTTATAAGAATATTTCAATGTCGGGTTTGTACATATGAGATCATTTCCCAAAATTGACGTGGCTGACCACTTAAAATTCCAGAACTAGAAAATGTGATCTACCATTAGAGTTTAGCCCTTTCTCTCTCTATTTTTCTAGTTACTCTTAGGACTCATCCTACGAGCTTGGCCCCTTGGGAGCTCCCTAATGAGTGTAGAAGTGAAGGAAGAGGTATGTTAGAAAAATAAAATATAAAACTTAAGTTATTGGGTTGAAGTGATTATTTAACATGATATTAGGGTATCTGATCATGTGGTTACGAGTTCAATTTTTATTATCCATGTTTTCTAATAAAAATGGGTTATCGATATAGTTTGTTTATATATTAATGTGATATGATGGGCATATATATTGGTCACACTTCAATTTCAAAATAACTCTTACATGAAAGGTATGCTAGACAAATACTATATAAAATTAGGGTAAAGTGTGTGTCATTTCAAAGGATGTAAGGTTGTGTCATTTTAAGAGAGAGAAAGAGATAGATAAAGGAGGAGAGAGTTGATAAAAAAAGTAAAGGTGTAGGTCCCACCTCTTTGTGAGAGTGAAAGGATGTAAGTTATGTCATTTAAAAGGATAAACACTTTTCCCATAAAATTATTAACATGACATATAAAACATTAGTGGGAATTAAACTCCATTGCTCTTATTACATGTTCTTAACTCACAGCTGATATTGTATAGGGTTTTAGTGTTTTACTATTGCTGCCAGCAAGCCAACAAGAAACATATAGATATGCAAAATCTTTGGGCACTAACATAAGAGAAAAGAGTGGATAAATGAAAGGTACCAATTCAGTGACTCTCCCAGTCACATTCAAAACAATTTTGAAGTTATATTCCATGGGCGCATATACCAATTGTTTTGGTCAAGGAGGAATTAAATTCCAAAGGCCCATAAACTAGAGGTGGAAATTCCAAGTTGTGGATTTTAGAATTTAAAAAGGGAATTTCTATCCTCATTAGAAGTGATATATAGTGTAGAGAATCATTTTAACTCAAAAGTTTAATGGTAATGGGTGATGGCCTTTTTAATAGTTTGTATTATTCTCTAACATATTTTCTCACGCAAAAGCTTTTTGGACTTGAAATATGTATATTACACAGACCCAATTTTTAATTTACCTTGTGTTTATTTTAATTCCACTAGAAAATGGAGTAGTAAGGATCGAACTCGTAACGTAAAAACCATCTCAACCTAAAATCTTAAGATGTTGGGTGAAGACCTTTTTAATAATTTATATTATTATCTACTACATAGTTTTTTTAAAAAGTTGTATCGAGGATTTAATGGCAATTATAGAAGTCATCTTCATTAGGAGGGACAAGGACCTATAAATATTAGTCATTTTATTGAGATTATGTTCGATGAAGAGAATCAAGTGGAATCCATGTCTTTTGCCACTGAAGAAAAATGAATAGTTCATTATTGTGCTATTTAATTGGACGGTTTACCTTTTCCATTTCATTTATTCTGGATGAACATCTAAAGCAGAAGTATATGGAGGGAACCTGTCATACAAGAGCATTCATTGGTTAGGAATAATTGCAAATCACCTAATCATAACTGTACCGTATATAAAACATGAATGGTTTTGATGACAACACGTCCCGCATATCATTCATTATAAAAATCACACGAGTTTAGTTAGGTCAAATATTCTAATGCCAAATATTATGACAAATTCCTCCCATAATAAATTAGGGTCTATTTGATTGTGTTGTGTTTTTTTTTTTTTCTTAAAATTATTTTGTAAAATAGTTATGGAAATAGTTATTTTCTATTTTTTTTTCTTTTTGAAAGTTAAAAACCAAAACAGAAAATAAAAATAATTCAGACATGTTCTCTAAATTTGATTCTAAAAATAAAAAAAACAGTTATTGTTTTCAAAATATTTTTTACAAAACAGATCTTACCAAATATGTTTTTTATTTTTATTTTTTTGTTCTGAAAACTAAAAAACTGTTTTTCAAAACACAAATCAAACAAAGCCTTAGTCTTCTCAATGGCGGAACTTGGGTGCTTGCAATGGCAGGTCATTGCCTCTTTTTTTTTTTATGTAGTGATTTTTTTTTTTTTAAGTTTTAACTTCCTCGTAATAATAATAATAATAATAATAATAATAATAATAATAATAGTGTTGTGATGAAAATCTAGGTAATCCCTGACTACAATTTATTAAGCAATCGACTTGCCGATAAAAATCCATACCTCATGGCTCATTTTAGCATAACTCATCTTTTAGGGGATATTATTATAGGGTTTGAAGTTTTCATATTGTAGTAAATAAAAATTTATATACAAATGTATGGAGCCTATGTAAAGGGAAGAGAAAATAAAATATAGACCCCATATATTTTTATATACGCATAAAAAATAATTTTATTTTTTATTACGAGAGTGATTAAATTCATGGTATAATATCAAGATAGGTTTAAAACAAAACATCACCATCGTAAGATAGGATGGTGTTCCAAAAGTAGCATTTGATTCGCTGGAAAGACTTAAAAGTTTGTGGCATTGAGAATTGAGAGCTTGCGGTACACACTTAAAATAAAACATCACCATCTTAAGATAAGTTGGTGCTCAAATAATGCCTTACCCTCCCATGCCCCAAATAAATAAATTAATTAAACTCATGCAACAACTCGGCATTCCATAGGCCACTTCTGATTTGATCCTCCGTCTGAATTTTGAGAAGGTGGACGGATGAAGATGCTCGGTTAAATATAAATACACAATTGAAAGTTAAGAGACAAAAGAAATTTAAATTTTTTGCACTTAGGTAATATTATAAAATGGGGAGGTTATTATTTATTTTATTTTATTTTTTGTAAAAGGGAGGTTATTTTTATATTGTTGTAAAAATAGGAGTTTTGCACCAAATCGTATTATTAATTTTTTTTTTAGAGAAAATAGAGACTATTAAAAATAGAATACAAATTATATTCACTTAATTTTCAACCGTTTTAAACTTCTCTTCTGGTATAAAAATGAGATAAAAATAATTTTTATTCACTTTACACCCTACTTCAAGTATTAGAGAGTAAAAATCAAGGTAGTCCATCTCACTTAATATATATATATATATATATGGGCTTATCATGTCTCAAGTTGCCGGAGTTAAAATTATCTCCGGTTACTAAATCATAACCGTACAAAGATGGATCAATGGTGATAAAGGAAGAGAGAGAAAAAGATCAAAACCATTCAAAGGTGAATCAATAAATATAAGGAAATAAATAATCAAAACGACGTAGTTTTGGCGTGGCCGGAGATAAATTTATCTCAAACAGCTTGTTTTCCCATATATATATTTGCCTTTGATGGTACAAAAAAGAAGACTAGGATGTTGGCACAATCTGTCAATCTCAGTCCTAAGAACCAAAGGTTTAACAAATAATATTAGCCGACGAATGCAATGACTCAACTCTTGATATTTCAGTTTCACCAACCCGATTATATGAGAAAAAAGCCAGTGAGCAGCTAATTAGTAGCATGTAAAGCGATAAAGCTCAATATGACTGCAAAATATCAGAATAGAAAATGTAGAACAATTAAGATTAGGTAAAAAAAACATAATGTTTATGCTATTTTATAATCAATTGAATTGATCCAGGTGGGTGTAAGTGTGTGCAACTGCACACATAATTTTTTTTTAAAAATAAAATAAAGAATAAAATATATTTTGGGTCATCAACAAAAATTACACGATCCAATTTAATCTTTTAAAAAAAATTTCGACTAGTGATCCTTTTAAATTCTAAAATAAACCCATGTTAGTTCTTTTGAGGGATTAATGTGGATCTTTTTGAATTTTTGAGGATCATGATTTTGATTAACTGAATCTATTTTTGAATTCTGAGGAATCATGAATAGACTTTTTTTTCCATGAGAGATTAAATTAAGGCTCGTAATTTTGGTTGATGACCCAAAATATTGTTTTATAACAATTTAGTTGACTTTTGATTACTTTTTTTTATATTACGTTAAAGTTTTTTTTTATACTCTTTTGTATTTTAATATATTTAAAATTTTCTTTAATTTTTTTTCCTTTACTGTGCAGACATTAAAAAAAAATTCTAGGTCCGCTATGGAATCAATCCAAATGTCGAAAATAACATCTCGAGAAAACTATGTATAACTAACTGAGGTGACAACTGACAATAAATATACAAACTTATCAAGCAGGGGTGGATCCAATAGGGGGCTAGGGCGGGCCCCCGCCCTCCTCTAAAATTTGGGGATTTTTTCTTAAAATATATGTAAAAAAATGTGATGTTGAAATTATCGTGTTATACACATTTTTTCTTTCAGTTTCCCATGCTTATGCTCACACTCTTGTATTTTTTCTTGAGAACATCATATTATCCTCTTTCTCCTTTCCGTGTTCCTTCAACACCAACCTCCTTCTTCGACCTTTCGATTTTGGCGGTGTAAATTCTAGAGTCAGTCAGAATCAATTTCCATCTTCCTAAGATCATTACATGTATGTATAGTCATACACTATCTTTGATCACATACATTGTAAAAGAAATTATTTTGAGTTTTAGGCACGGATTCAATTATATGAGTTTAATAATATGAAAACACATAGAATAAGAGTCACGTGGAGTGATCTTAATTTCTATAATAAATTTCTTTCAATTTTTTGTATATTAAATTTGTATTGTATTCCAAGTATTTTTATTTATGATATAATATTTTTTAATTTCATCCCCTCTTATTAAAATTAAAATTAAAATTTCTGTCCGTGACTGTTATCGAGGTGCTTTTCCTCCGGGAATGTCTTTGTACAAATTTTCCTCTAGCAAACTGTACCGAAAAGTGTCGCAATACTTCTACAAAAGGTGAAAGTGATGTGTGATTATAAACGCACTTTGGAAACAAGTGATGCCAACTGAGAAAACACGTCATGGGGACCAGAACAACAGGTGAAATTCATTAATTTCCATTCATCACTAAACATAAGTTCTTGCCACCCAAGCAACAAATAGAATGTGACACGCATGTACACACACCGATTTGGTTCAGTAACAACATGACCGTGTAGGATATGTGGACTCCATAATAATGAATCATGATAAATATGTGCATGATAAAAATTGTCTAGTTTTCTCTATAAATAATTACATCCTATTATTAAGGAACAGGAGAATATCCAAATCCAATATACTCACCCAAGAACTAAAAAAAATAAAATTACAACAATAACAACAGCAAATCATGCGTCCATCTTCTCTCCGCCTTTTTTTAGGAGAAAAAGGGGGTAATGTTGAGTCGAAACCAGCAGCTTTTGGTTGTAGGATGGCCAAATCTAAATTGAGAAACTCCTGACGAATATCACTTAGACTTTTTAGCCTTAAATTCAGACGCTGCAGCTTTAGCACCAGATTTGGCCAGGGTGGTAGGTTTTAGAACACTCTTAGGGTTAATAACTTTCCTAATCTTAAAAGCAGCCCATGCAGTACCAAAAGCATGACCAGCAGCGCTAAGCCCTTCACTTGTTGCTTCAGCAGCTTGTTCACCATGTCTGCAGTATACAAATTGTCAAATTTACTTCTGAGCTGTTCGAGAAGCACAATGACATTCCACCCACCAGATTGTGTATGCCTAAATTCTCAAAGCATTGCATGGAAAATGAAATACAGTAAATTAAGGAAAATGGATTTCATTCGCTACGGCAATAAGTTGTAAAAGAAAGATTATTAGAACACACACCAAGAAGGAACAAAGAAAAGAACTTCGACAGATAGTTAACAAAAATAGTACACCGAAATGTAATCCTTACGTTTTTCTACTTCTATAGTTTCTTTTATTGGTAATTAAATCACAGGAAGTGTGTGGTAAAGAGAAGTTTCTCTACATAACCGAGAACAGTAGTTTGGGGATTCAAAGTCCAAATAAAATAGAAAGATTTGGTTGACAGGTGCCCCAACAGCGGAAGTTAAGGAATAAAACATTCATAACTAATCCTAATTACTCAAAGAAGAATGTTTTATGAATTTTCAAGATATTAAATATTTATACTTTTCATTGAGTAGTTTCTATTTTATTTCTTAACGTTGCTTAATCAAACCCAAATAGAAAAAGCTTGCACCTCTTTCTAAATTGAGTGTAATTTGGATGGAATCATCAGGATATTGTACACTAGTGAATTCAAGATCTCCGCATTCTTGGGAATCACACCCAAAATTAACCACATTAAATTTTTAATTCCCATTCTAAAAACATGCGGATCTTGAACTCTGGGTTTTTTAACCAAGTTTTTTAGAGACCAGTATGAAATTACTAGTATGCCATACGCTCCCATAATATCATACAGCAGTTAAACCAGAGAGAATGAACTTTTGTTTACTATTTTAGGAGAGGTAAATCATATTATCACCAGATTCAATCCCTAATCTATTGAGCATTACCTGTGGTCGACAAGCTCGGTTGTCACAGTGGATGACGTTGACATGACATTTTTTCCAGCTACTTCAACAGCATCACACACTTTACCTATTTTCAAGAAAATCAAAACATCAAACAACATGTAAATTTGAAAATTCAAACTTTTCCAAGACAGATTTATCATGCAAATAATTAGCTTGGTAGACTATAAAGTACCGATAACAATTGAATATAAATGTCTAGACTGATTTTGTACAAGGCCGGAGGGCCCTAACAACATTTACAAGAACGGATCAAGAGGGTTTCATGAAAGGCAAATGATCTTCAGTGACAAAGGGAGTGTGTGACAAGCATTTTGTTCTCTAGCACTGTTTTTGGGGGGAATTTGTTTGATAACATAATTTATTTTTATTCCCTATAGGAGAGAATTTGTATTTAATAAATAATGTGTATTTAATTCTGATAATATATTCTACAATGTGTAATAATAAATAGTGTTTCAGGGAAAAAAGGTTGTTTATTATTTCTGCACATTTATGTTTCTGGCTATTGGTTCATTCTCGGGAACAGAAACAAATTGGTTTTACCAAACACTGTTTGAGCATCTCTGTTCCCAGATTAAAAATAAAAATAAAAATAACAATTTTGAAAACGTTGTCATTCACGCTCTAAATTTGAAACCTAATAACTTCCATATCAAACAACACATAATCTGGGTGACTCAGATCTAACAATTCACTGTCACAGTCCACAGATCAAACTCAAAAAATAGTTTGCTAAGATTAGAAATCTCCACAATCAGGTTATCTATCCTATTCCTATTATTGCAAAATAACTTTATCGAAATGAAAAGGGAATGACTGAGCACATGCACATGAATTGGCCACGTGAAAATCCAATGCCATCATCGTCTCTGGATTCACTAGCAATACACACACACACACACACATATTGGGTCTGCACCTAAATATTCTCGAATCCTATACTAGATTTCAGAATCATTAAAATTTACAGAACATAAACAACAAATTAAGACAACTCTTCATCATCATTAAAAATTGATAAGAGTGAAAATGTAATATGAAGCCGATTGCATAACAACCAGATCACACAGATTGTGACATTTGGCAAAACAATTTGACATTAGATTAACTTTAACAAGACACTAATTTACCTGCTTAAGCAAGATAATGCCAACCCAAAACAACACTTATATGAGCATGCATCCCATTTCCACCTCATTGAATCTCCATTTTATGACCATATAGGCATGTTTATTCAAAGATCGGCTAAATCAGACTCATACCTGATGAGATTGTGTTGAAATCTAACATGATTTTTCTAAATTCTTAAAGTCCAAACAATAAATGCATATTTTAGACACCCACCTTAAAAAAACTAAGACCGAATGAAAATATTTTGTCACGAGAATTTACTATATCCATCGAATTTCAGTTCATTAAATATGTCTACGCCCATTTCTTTATCAAGACAAATCCCTACTTATGTGTGCAATGCCAAATCAAGTTCGTTGGTTTCCTATCTATCTAGAAGAACATCTGCCCCCCACACCACCCAACAACAACAAAAAATTATCTTTACATACTGCATAGTGTCACAGTAAAGCATGCTAAAATATGTCCGTGTCTTCTATTGTCAAATCAGAAAAAGAAATGCAGTACGATTGGGAGTAAATCATATCTATAGTTAGCAATAAAATACTAGCAACCTCCTAGTATTTTAATTCAACCCCCCCTCGGAACCTCCTAAGGATAAGAGACAGAGGGCTAAAGAGAGACTCAAAAAAGGATCTTTCCAGCCATAGTAGTTAATTGCGCCGCAATAGCGCCATATGTGCGTTGCGGTGCCTCACCGCAAGAAACCGCTCCGCGCCACATCGGAATGCAACAGCGGCCATTGTGATAGCAAATCGCGGCCATATTGCTGTCATAAAGAAAAATGTCTTTTCCTAAATTTAAATGTGTAACAGAAATTTTTTAAGAGTTTTTTAGTCTATCTGTGTCTCTTTCTGTCACTTCTGCTATCTCTGCCTTTAAAAAAATGTTTCTTTTTGTCATATATCTATTCCATTATTTCCGCAACCGCAACCCGCTATAGCGCTACAGCATTTTTCGGGGTTGGTCACGACATACCGCAATCTGCATTTGATAACTTTGTTTCCAGCCTTGTACACACCGCCCGTCACACTATCGAAGCTGGCCATGCCCAAATTCCCATATTAGGTATCCAATCAAATTGGAATATGGAATACCATAATAATGGACCAAATTCATCATTCCTCGTACAGAAGCCATAGAGGATAGAGGCATATGCCAATTTTCTACAACTTGATATATACATGCCCATCTGAGATCTCACAAGCCCGAGGTTAATGTGAAGAAAGTTGCTTACATATCGATAGTGAATATTATTTCGGGTATGTATAGTATGTGTACTCAATGTGATGGTTTCAATTTTACTGGAAATCATATTAAACCATCATAAATTCACTTTGAATAATTGAGCAGGTAAAAACTCAGAATTTCTCAAAAGGAAATTCTTAAGAAGCTAATTATCTTTTTTATTAATTTATAAATATCTTATTTCTTTACTAGTTTTCTTTGTCTAAAGAAGATATAGGGTTATCTACTACTTCCTTACTTCCTTTGTAGACATTTCATATTTGGCTACAGGTTAGAACTAGGAACTCAAACAACTCAGCGATGCATGTTAACCCACATAAAATACAACGAATTATATAACAGACATACCGAATCCATCCAATGAAGCAAGCACAACTTCCCCGGGTAGAAGGCTGAAAAATTTCTTTCCGACTTTTGAATTTACCACTGAACTGGTGAAAAATCCAGAAACTTTCACGACCCCAGAGAGGAATCCATTTGCTACTTTCTCTGTCATTTTAGTCACTCTCTTAACCCTATGAAAAATGTATATGTATCAAACCCAAGGTCAGAGTGTCAATTATATAATGGCTCACACTGTTAAAACAAAAAAAGATAACTAAAATAACTTTAGAAAGTAGCAGACTCTAACTTCCTTGTCTAATAAATTACTTGGCTAGACAATATAATATAGTAATATACAGGGGCAGAGCTAGAGTAAAAGAGAAAACACATTTTGTTATTTACCAAAAAAAAAAAGGAATATTTTGTTTGGGCTAAATTAATAATTATAAAAATGTAAAATTAAGATTGTTAAAAAAAATTGAGTAATGCCCCCGAAGACACGAGAGGCACGGCTCCTAATCATCACTGCCAGTGTAAACAAAAATTACAATATTCTCGAATAAAAAATTACCATACTATTAAAAGTTTAATTCAAGTATAGTACTTAACGAGTCAAACACTTTAGTAATATGGCAGGCAGATGGTATTATAATAAAATAAAATTTTACACTAACATTGGATAAAAATTAAACCCTAATAGTTTTTAATCAATTTCTAAAACTACACATATGTTAATTAGCAATTTTTTAACATGATTAACCCGAACAAGATTAGACTATAGCACACCTTCTAATCCGCTTCAAGGTTTCAGGACTAATCTCAGCCTGTGAACCAGAAGACATCCTCCTCTTCATAACCTTGTTTCCCCAATTCAACCTCTCCACAGTCACATCTCCACACCACAATATCCCCTTAATCACTTTTCCAGAACCCGAAGCAATCAACCTCGCAGCAGTTCCACTATAATCCTCAACATTCGGAGCCAACGTAGTCCAATACGCAGCGCATTGCCCCTCCATCATCTCCTTCTTCTTCGCCGATTCCAAATCCTTCGGTGAAACCTCCTTCGCCACCGACCCATCCAGAGCCTCCCCCTTCTTCTTCGCCTTCTCCGAAACCTTCTGCACAGAGAAGCTACTGCAGTTCATCAAAATCGCGTCCAGTTCCTTCAGCAAATGCTCTTGCCCCTTCGACGCGATCGTCAACCCGTAGCTCAACAAATCGGAATCGGATCCATTCCCTTTCCGGCGATCCTCTTCCTCACCGTCGGAGTCGGAACCCTTGGGGACGCGGAAGGAGAAGAAGTAGTGCGAGTCGTCGACTTTGACGGCGGTCTCGTCCCTAGCTAACGGCCATTGGATCTCGTCGGCGACGCGGGCGTAGACGGCGACGGCGTTGTCGCCCTGGCGGAGACGGATGATGGTGAGATCGCCGCACGCGAGCTCGACGCTGTATTCCTTGTCGATGAGGTTGAGAATGGCACCGGGGACCTTGATGATGACATCTTCGATTACCGCCGGCGGGGCAGAGGGAGTGCTGTCGGTGGTGATGTCGTCGGGGAAGAGGTTTTGGACGACGTCGTTGAGGTCGATGGAAGGGTAGAGGTTGGGTTGCGAAGAGGACGAGCTATTAGTGTGAAGAAGACGTGAGGGAGCATCGGGATTGGATTCGATTACCTCTGGGTAGAGGGAATTTCTTCGATTAGGGTTTTGCATAGCCATTGATGAATGAACAGTTTGGGATTGTCACTGTAAATGGAGTGTGAGAGAGGGAAGGAAAAAATGGACGCGTGGCGTGGGGACACAGCTTGTGTCTTCCTCCCTAAGCTTCCCGCGCGAATACCCGTAAGAACTTTATATTTAAATTAAACATTTTCTTAATTACTTTTTTTTTTTTTGGAGACGGGGTTATTATAATCCTGTCAGGAAAAGGTAAATGAAACGGAGAAGATTTCGACGAGGATGGAAGAATGAAGAACAATGGAGAAAAAAAATTATTTAGTATAGGGTTATTGAAAAAAAAAATTTATTTACTTACACTTTCTCCTACTTTTAAAACTTTGCTTCGTTGAAATGAACTTAACTAATTTATTATTTTAAAATTTCAATTTTTTTATAATATAGTTAAATAACTATTTATAAATTCAAATTTAAAATTTAAATTATAATTAACTATTTATTAATTATTATTTTTTATCCTGAATTAAGAATGAAACAATCTTCTGTCCCCCTAAAATTGTAAAGGAAATGTTATACTCAGTAACTATTTTTCTTACTACTTCTTACTACCAAATATTAACCGTTGATTTCCATCGATTTAACGGTTATAATTTATTGTAAATTAATAATTAATTAATAATTATGATGTAGAGTACAACCGTTAGATTTGCGGAAATCAACGGTTAAGATTTGGTAGTAAGAAGTAGTAAGAAAAGTAGGTAGTAAGTATAACCCCTCCTAAATTTTAAATACCAAAACAAATGTTATGCAAATATACTTTATTTCAAACTTATTACTATTTATATTTCGTTGTGTATTTATGCTTTATAAACTTAATAGTTGTTCTGTTTTTATATTATTATTATTAATTTAACAAAATCTGAAAAAAAATTATAATATCATTTTTTTTTTTTAAAAAATGAACTTCAAATTTTAAAAAAAAAAAATTGAATTTTTTCCGAAGTTTTTCTTGTTTTTAAAAAAAAAATTAAAAAAGAAAGAAAAAAGAGGTGAGGCCAAACCTAAGTCTATAATAATGTAAAATATGTTATTTTATTTGAATTATATACCTTAGATATATAATCTGATATATGTATAACGCGTTTGATGGAAAAGTCCCTTTGAACAATTCACTGACTAATAAATTTCTACAATCAGACATGGATGAGTAGTGAGACTATTTATTTTTTAAAATTTCAAAAGGAATGTACGCATTCCCTCTGAGCATACTAGAAGATTGCTACCAAACATAATAAAACTCCACTGGCAAAATGCAAAAGTCGGATAAAAAACCGTTTATTTGACACTTGCCAGCTTGAAAGAATCGTAGGAGGTAGTTGAAGTCAAACAAAAAGACGAAATATTTGTAATTGTTATATATGGACTCCGTTAATTGATTTAACACCGGTAACTGTCTGGACTTAATTGCTTCCATTTTATAAAAATGAATCAAAATTGCATAATTTAAAATAAAGAGGGATTAAGTTGTTACCTTTTCAAATATGAAGAATAAAAATTGCAATTAAGTCTAAATAAAATTAAAACGAGTAAAAGATGCAAAATGATCTTAACCGGAATACCATCAATTGTTAACTTTCTTTAACATAAACCAAGTCGTTACATGATAAGCAGTAGCACCACCTTGACCAACAATACGGTGTGCCAATCGAGAGCATTTTTAATAAATAAAAAAAACCATGAGCAAAATAAAACCAGACAGTGCAAAGTGACTCTTAAAAGATTATTTCTTCTCCTCCTCATTTGATGGCTTGTCTTCGTTCTTCTGCTGCGGCTGGATAAAGAATACAATCAGAAAACTGATAGCAGCACAGGAAATGGAACAAAATACCACGTGGGAAAAAAAAAAACCCGTAGAAATTTGAGACAGAGCAGTAGGCATAAAAGATGATAAAGCTTGGTGGCAAATTAGCCCTATTGCCTCAGCAAAATAGTCTATGGATCCATTACAAAAAAAAACAACCACCTTCAGGCCAAATTTACACAAGCACTTCTAAATATGCTGTGAGCATGAACAATTTGTTATTGTCCTTCAAGCCCAATATTAACCCTCCAAAAAATTCAAAAAAATAAAAATAAACATTTGAAAAAGAGTGTCCAAGCTTAGTAAGAAAACACCATGCAAATCCAACTATTGCTGAATATAACAATAATAATAATCATATCATTAGAAGAGGAGAGGGGGAGGGAAAGGATTTCAAGGATATCGTAGGCCAAGTAATCCAATTATGCCTCTGTTGAAATTTTCCATAAAATTCCTTACAAATCCAATGTTTGTTTTTACATAGAAAGACTAACCTCGGACTGCCTTTGCATGGAGGCCAGCAAATCTTTGACAGAAGGGTCATTCGGGTCAACCCCAGGAAGCTGCAGAAGCAATGAATTATTACTCGGTGCAGAAAATATAGCACATCAATCTTTTATGTTAAAAGAACAAAACAGATCAAAAATGGATTTATCAGACATACTGATGCAAGGATAGAAGATACAAAGGATTGATCTTCCAACAATTTACTCATGTCTGATTGGCTTGGTTGGTCTTTTGTACTATCTGCTACTGATAATTGGAGAGCTGCATGCAGTAAAAGATCAGAAACCAACAAAAAATTACAACCGCAACCAAAGCTTTCTCATGTCTTAGAAACTCTAAAAATATGCTTAATTTAACCCCGTGTCCAGATCAATACTAAGCTTCTCAAAGCAGAGAACACTACTGTTCTACCAAGCCCAACCCTCAAAAAAAGTAATCAGCAAAGTAAATGTGTAAATGAACAAACCCTATATATTGAAATCATTCCTTGATGGAACCTAATATTATTAATCTGAAAGTGATGGAGACAAGCTCCTTACAAACACTAATTGCAGAAAAATACACCAAAAGACCCTAACTCACCCTTAGAACCAACACACCTAGGTTCCTAGAGATCCCCAATTCCCCCAAATATTCACTTAATTCATGCCTCCCTCACTACACACACTTCCCCTCCTTTTATCCTATTCTCTAAGTACCTTCTAGAATAACAATAGACAGAGGGGTTTACTATAATTTCCTGGCAGTGCAAATGGCTCAAGAATTGAAGCTTTCGATGGTCAAGAAAAACACATACTCTATGGAAATTGGGGATGAACATAGAGTCGACAATCAAGGGCTGTATAGGAAGGTGATACTGCCATTGCCATAATTGAAAATCACTCAAGAGTTTTGGTCAAAATGCTTCAAGCAATGGGACCTGGGTGGAAGTTTTTTTTACATCGCCTATCCTCTTTCTTCACCTTGAGGACAAGGTGAGATTTGGAGGGAGAGTATTGACGGGCTGAAAGTGGTGAGTGGGTTGGTTAGTTAGGGAATTGTTCTAAAAGGTTCCTAGGGGCCGTTTGGTTAACAGATTCGGTGGAGAAAGATAGGGAAATGAAAGCAAGGCATCTACACGGACCACGTTTGGTTGGAGTATCTGTGACACTATCCCACCTAAATGAGTTGCCTACATAACCAAAAAGCATAGGCATCCCAGTCCATTTAGCCGGCGAAAGTTGTCCCATGGTGATGTGGTATTGTTGAAAAACTGCCCAAATTGGTCACTGTGCATCCTAACAAAAGACCAGCGTACCCTCGATCCTCTGGGGTGAGCCAGTACTCAACAGAAATGACCAGAACATGTGCGTTGGAGACAAACAAGTTGAAATAGTTATGGTAGAGTTGGTTGAAGGCAGATTCAAAGATCCACCGCCATGAAAGTAGACCAAGATGGGGACTTTATGGTTCTGGGAAAGGATCAATTTTGGAAGGTATAGACGAGCAGAGATAGGAGGGTTGTCAGAGATGACAACGTCTTTGGATGATACTCCTGTGGTTGGATCTTCGAGCAAGGTTAGGAATATCCATGGTTATCTCTTTGTTGTTCGCAGCAGCCATTGCAAAGAAACAAGGTGAAGGCCGAAAACAAAGTTTGATTGGTATATGAAATATTACTCTGCTCTGTTTGATTCCATTGATCACTGCATTCCAAGAGAGAGCAACAACCCTGTTTGTAGCATCACACCGTAAAAAAAAAAATTAAAATCAGGGTTATTTTCGTAATACCAACTTGTTTTCCCATCTATATTTTACCTCCAACCAAACATAGATTTCAAAAAACTTATCTAATTTCCCTAGTAAAGTTTTTCCCCACCAAACAACTTTTTTTTTACATTTTCCTACCTATCTCACTTTTCAACCATTTCCCTATCAATTACATTTCCCTAGTATTCAAAAAATTTCTCCTCAACCAAACGCCCCCCTAGAGAATTAGATAAAAGGAGGGGAAATGTGTGCAGTGAGGGAGGTATGAACTAAGTGAATATTTGGGGGAATTGGGGATCTCTTGGAACCTAGATGTGTTGGTTCTAAGGGTGAACTAAAGGTCTATTGGTGTATTTTTCTGCAATTAGTGTTTGTAAAGAGCTTGTCTCCGTTATTGTTTTCATCACTTTAAGATTAACAATATTAGGTTCCATCATTCCTTCAAACCAAAAGGAATAAGAACTCTCTCTACTTCTTCACTAAAGTGCAAACAGATGAGAAATCCTCTCGCACCATGTTGAAATTTGATAAGTTGATTAAATCTCCCGAAATTCCATAACTAGTTCAATCATCAAGCAATATGACTATAAACAATGCACTTCTCATAAATGGAAAGGACTATGGTGTAAAAAAATAGGCTTGCAAAACACACACCCATGGAAGAACTGTGAAGGATGAACAGTAAGACACTTCAAAAAGGAGTTGTGTCCATGGTTCCATAAAGGAAACATAAGACACCATGTGACACTTCAATGCCTAATGGGACACTTAAATTCTGCTGTGTTACAGTGTCCATGGTATGTTGTGTCTCATCTCCATGTAAGTGATCCTTACATGAATAATGCATAAACAACATAAAAACTCACCAAGAGCCAACTCAGGATCATCCATAGATGCTTCTGACATATCAGAATCTTTTACATCATGGCTAACGGCAGGATCATCCATTGACATTGCAAGTGCCTGCTGTAGTAGGGCATTCTCATCATCCTGTTTCCATTTGAATGTCAGCACCAAAAGCAAAAATACTACAGTCTGATGTAAATTTATGGGAAGAATGGAATAAAACATTAGAATTGATTCAAAAGCAAAGCTGGAAGAAGCAAAAAAAAATTAGTAAAAAATATAATGCCTCGTATATCATATCAACTAAGGAAAGAGAGATTGATGTTGGGATACACCTTAAAATGCAAAATGTTGCCAGAAATAACAGACACACTTGAGGTAAATTGCAGACCATAAGTACAGTATGTTAGAGAATAATATAAACCATTAAAAAGGCCCTCACCCAACACCTTAAGGTTTTGGGTTGAAGTGGTTCTTTACATGGTATCAGAGCTTGAGTGACCACGAGGTCACGAGTTCGATTCTCATCGCCCCCCACTTTCTAGTGGAATTAAATAAGCACAAGGTAAACCAAAAAAAATCGTGCCTGTGCAATACCCATGCTTCAAGCCCAAAAGGCTCTTGCGTGAGGGGATATGTAAGAGAATAATATAAACTATTAAAAAGACCCTCACCCAATACCTTAAGGTTTTGAGTTGAAATGGTTCTTTACACTATAGAAAAGAAAAATGAAATTTTAAACTAGCATGTCTTTCATGTATATTATTTTATATTACCTCGAAATTATGAGTATTTAGATACAATACATTGCTAGTAAGCCAGTAGAAATCAAATTTATTTTATGTTTAGCTGTGGGATATAATAGCGGAGTAATAAAGACTGCAGTGACTAGAGGGATCACCATAATTGGGGCACGAGGCAATTATGATGATGAAGTGACGATGCGAGTAATCATGTTGTAGCTCCAGGAAAGGCAGAAAGAAAATCAATGGCATGGTGATTCGTTAGTGATAACAGTGGTAAAAGTAGTAATAACCGTGATACAGTGGAAAGAGCAAAAATTGTCAAATTGATGGAGCTGCCGAGCTGCGCAGGAGATTGAGATAGAGTTTGAGATGGTTCCGTTTCAGATATTAACATTAATGAACGGGTAGGTTACTAGGTTACAACAAATTTGGTGCTAGCACTGCAGTATGGAAAAATAATTTAAAAACGACAAATAATGGCAAGATTGCAGTCTAGATTGTCTCAAAAGGCAAGCCTTACTGATTTCAATAGACCTCCCAGGAAAATTTAAGTAACCCTGGACCCATTATCTTCCTTGGATGTTTCAAGTCTAGCATGCCTTTGTAATTTAATTACTCCAGAACTAAATAAACTATGAAATTAGTTCTACAAACTATTATATGCAATTAGATAATTATATTCCAGTCGTGCAATGAGCGAAACACGCAACACAAATACATAGATAAATGCAACAAAGGCACCAACCGTCAAATCATTTGTCTTATTCTCAGCTTCAGAAGTTCCTGCACTGGCACGCTCAGTCATTGTTGCATCTTGTGAGCTGGCTTGCTGCTCCCCTCCTTTCTCTTGTTTGGCAGCATCCTCTGCAGATTTTTTTGCTGCTGCTTCCTGCCTGGCTCTCTCCTCTTCCATTGAAACTCTTAGAGCAAGAGCCAATTCAGGATCCAAGTTTGGATCCACACCAAAATCAAATCCAGATACACCACCAGCTGCAGCTGCAGCTGCAGCAGCGGCAAAACCACTTCCACCTTCCCCATCACCAGTAAAAATTGGTGTACTGCCACAGAGAAACATTACATGAATATCCAGAAGTTAGATCACGAATTCTTACATTGAACTTATATTTAAGAGAGAAATAAGAGTTAATAAACAAAAAGTACAAGATCAAATTGATCCGACAAACCTTATAAGTACATCAGAAAGAGCATTTGGACCAGATGGGACATGAACAATGTGACTGGTATCATTATTGTTAACAGCTGCAAGGAGTGCTTCAAGCTTCTCTGTCTTTCCTTCATCTTCTTCACCAAAATTGACAATATCAAGTGCTACACTATTCTTTTTCAACTTTCTCCCTATCATCTCCAACATTTTCTTTTCATGCTTGACAGGACTATATAATATTGATTGAGATAGTTAAGACAGAATAACCACAATAATAGAATTTGAATACAGCATGAAATATAACTAAGTACACCTTCCAGAAAAGACAATAATTCTTTGCTGCTGCTTTTTGTTTTGCCGATGCTTAAGAGCCAATTGTGCCACCTGAATCCCAGCAGCTAGGTTCATCTCACCACCTAGTTCTAGTCCTAAATTAGGAAGAAGAAAAAAATCAAGCTTTTCACAAGCAGAAGAATCCACCAAAACACAACATGGCAGATGAATATGCCGCAAACTTGTCCAATTCATGTACAACGTTTCAGAAATAAGTTTGCAGAAAGTTCAACCTCACCAACAGACATGCTCTATAAAAGCGACCTTAAATAGCTGGTACTAACATCCAAAAAGAAAAGAGGCTCAATAATTCAATTAACAAAACAAAACAAAACAAAATTATTCATGAATTTCAGCATAATCTGTTTATCCCTATCTCCTTTTACATCAGCATTAAGAAATTATAGGCGATTAGGCACAATCTTATCATAATTTTAGAGGTTATGTCTATGTCTTAGGGTACATGTTAAGGAATAAAAATCACATATATAACTCATCTTAATTGGGGGAAGGTAGTAAAACAAGATTTAATGGAGTGGGATATAGATTGGAGGACGGTATGTCTTAGAACGGAATGGAGAAAAGCTATAAGTATGGTGGAGGATTAGACCCGTGGTTATTCCTATGTTCGAGATGGTCCCTTTTTAGTCATTTTCCCCTTCATTTCCCCCACTTCTTCTTGTCCCTTTCTTTTTCACTTTTATTTATTTATATATTCATATACATATATATATATATATATTTATTATTATTTTTATTTATTTATTTATTTATTTTCAACATTTTTATATCTTTCATGTGGGTTCATCTACCACCGACCCCAATTAATTTGGGATAAAGGTGATGTTGATGTTGATGTTGATGTTGTTGATATAACTCATCTTAATTACTTGAAGAAGAAAGAATTAAATGGTTTTAGGATTCTCGAGATATTTAATGCTTGTACAGTTGTATGCATGGTTGTCAAACTCGCGAGTTTACTCGCAAAAACGCACGATTTTACGCTTCAACAACCCCTGAACGATCCCGTTTCTGCTCAAACTCGCTTTTGGGAGTCAAATGATAGAAGCGACGAGTTTTTTGACAAACTCGTTCAATCGTACGAGTTCGACGCTTAAACCAGAAAAAAAAATTGGCCCTTTAACCCGAATTTTGACCCAAAAAACCATCATATAAATGGGATTTTTTTAGAAGAAAAAAACCCTAAATCACTCGCAAAGACCATCACTCGCGAAGACCCCTCAAACCATCATCTTCTCCGATCGTCCCTCCGTGCTACTGGGTCGTCGTGCACTCTTGCCCTTTTCCGTTCGTAGCTTCTCCACCATCTCCATCGTGCTTCTGCTTCTTCTTCGCCGTCATGCTTCGCTGCCAAAGGTTAGTGCTTCTTCTTCTTCTTCTAGCCTCTTCTTCTAGCCTCTGTTTCGTTTTTTTCCTTGGCCGCTTGTTGTTTCGTTTGGTTTATCTTTTTCGTTTCGTTTGGTTTATCTTTTAGCCTCTTTGTCGTTTATAAATATGGGATAAAAAAATCATTTTTATTTTAAAAAATCAGAGTTTTGCCTCTTTAGTCTGATTGATTTTACAAAAAAAATTATTTAATAAAGCAAATTAATAGTTTTGCCTCTCTTTGATTTTACAAAAAAAATTAAAAAATCATTTATAAAGCAAAATAATATTTTTTGCCTCTGTTTGCCAAACCAAATTAATACTTCATAGAATGATAAATCATAAATAAAATCAGATTTATTTGATAAATCAAATTACTATTTTTTTTACTCATGTTTGCCTCTGTTTTATTTTACATTCATAAGGAAAAATTAAATTAATCCAAATAAAAATTTATTTGATAATTCAAATTACTTTTTTTTGTTCTCTTAATTTTTGTTGGTTGGTTGAATTATTTTATGACATTTGTATGACATTATTTTGCTGGTTGGTTGAATTAAATTTGCTTATATTACTTTATATGCATATAAATATATATAAATATAATTTGTATCTTGTGTTACGAGTTTACGATCCATGTTACGATTCTGCGATTTACGATTTTGGTTCACCTTTCCGAGTTTGCATAGAATCTCGAGTTTGACAACCATGGTTGTATGTTTCATCTCAGTTTCTATTTCTCATTTTTTAACCTATGTCCTAAGGGCAGAGATTAACAAAACACTAATTTAATTTTACTACTAAAACTTAAATATGAAATATAGCCATTTCATAAGGTAGCCAATTCAATTATCACTCATACCAAATACTTTTCCAATAGGTCACAGTCTAAATAATAAATTTAGAACAGCCAAAGAAAAAGAAGAAAAATAAAGAATCGAGTAAAGCATTCAAAAAATAAATAAACACTGACCATGCATGCAAGCTAAGATCTTGCCCAGATCACTGGTAGGGGTGACCAAAACACGAACGCCCTTCCCAGCCATTGTGAGAACTCCCACTGTATTTTCCGGATTAGACTGTATTATTTAAAATCAAAGCACATTCGTCAGCACAGATGAACCCTATGCAATTATCTGAACCTCTAACATTAATAGAACACATAATTTACCCTATCCCAAGCCAGCCATAATATTCCTATTTTTCTCTATTTCTAACTAATTTTCCAAAAAAACTAAAGAGAGAATGTAAAAGAGTAGAATAATGTATGATTTAACATGACCTGGGTTTTAGCACCGCAAATGAGATTGACAGCGTCTGCTTGAGCTTGAAATCGAGAAGGAGCGTAATCACCGTTACGCATCCATTCAGAATTGTCAATACAAATCATTGTCGCCTGTTGAAGAAATCAATTCAATGAAAAAAGTGTTCCCGTAACGTCATCAAGAAAAACCCTAATAATTAGCATGCTATGGTTAGTTGAAATCAACACGTGGATAGAATAAGGGATTACCTCAAGCACCATCGTTGCAGATTCAGAAGCTAAACGAAACAAAAGATCGAGTTTGAGAAAGATAGAGAAGGAACCTCGTTCTGTAACCCGTATGTAGTGAACTCTAGGGGTTTTTTACCTGCTGCGACTATGACCGAGTACTTAATTCTCTTGAACCAATATTATCAACATATTATTGAGATGGTATGTTTGTAATATAATATAACTTCATTTTTTTACGTACTAGAGAGATGGGTTCACGTATTTTTCTTTCTCTTTCATCATTTCACTTTCTCTCTCCTCTTTTAGTGTGAGACTTGCACACAAAACTTAAGTAATGTAACGTAATATTAATAAAATCCTTTATCATATATGATATGGCCAATAATATAATATCTTTAGATTATATAATATTGATAAATTTTAATATTATTTATTGTTTGATATGAAATTATAAAAAATAATATATTGTATAGGATAATATAATCTAATATTTGATGATGATTATATAATATTAGATAGGATAAAAATAATATTTTTAACAAAAATACCCTTAATAAAGAATTTATATAATTTTTTCAAATATGATATTGAATTTTATAAAAATTTATTAATTAGTGCGTTCAAAAAATATAAATTTTATAAAAATAAAATTTATAATATTTTAAAAATTAATATATTGTAATTTTTTTTAATTTAATCTATTAGTATTAAATAATGTATTAATTCTTGATAATAATAATAATAATTATTATTATTATTATGATTAAAGGAGTTACTCTATTGAGTCAGTTTGGTATATCACCACAAAATTAAGAGTAAAATTTTTGAAAAGAGATTTTATCATAACTTCTTATATAAACTTCATCGATCAATTGTCCACTCACATTATAAAAATTAGACAAACTTAAGATTAATATTTAATTTTTCCTTTTGCAAAGGTTAAATATTTTTCTCTACAATATTTATCCATCTTGAATAAAAACCATAAAGATTTATAACTTAACTCATATTTTTTTCAAATTTTAGAAACCTAGCTCATTTTTTTTCCACATTTCAAATTTTAGATTTATAAAAGAGAAAATATTATTATGCCAATATGTAATTAAAAAATGTTTTTTTTTTTTTTCTGAACACATGCATATGTCTCTGTTTGTCCCCTAAATTTTAGGTTACGACTTAAGATTATATACATGTTATATAACAATGTGAACTTTTCACTTTAATATCATTTAATATATGAAGTGATTGAGCTGAGTCTGAGTTGAGTTGAGATGATACAAGTTTGCAATGCACTAAATAATATGTGATAGTTTGCAATGCACAAAAAAATAAAATAAAAAATAAAAAAATAATGTGACAGAAAGTTATAAAAAAATGTATTCGAATTTAATTCATCAAACTGTATACAACACACAAGCAAAGCAATCTCAAGACCCGGGAGGTGGAGATGAATTATCTTTTAGTTCATGATCATGATCATGATGATCTTCTTCATATCTTGAAAATGGTGCATTTCTTTGGATCATTGACACGTCATCAAGATGAGAGAGACAAATATCTTTACTTCCTGAGGAACTTCCTTCCACAACAGTGATTAAGGCACTAGAATTCGATGATGTTGTTGATGTTGCAGTAAGGAGTGGAGAAGAAGAACTTTGTCTATCCTTCACTCTTCTCTGCCATTTAGAGAGTGATTTTCTTACATTTTCAGAGACCACAGATTTCTTGAACTTTGACCCCATCTGCATTCATATAACCAAAGTCTTGAGAGAGAGATTAAATGTGTGACTGAGTGAGTGCAATTGCACATGTGCTTGTGTAAGAGAGGAACAAGAGTTTAGAAACAATTATCAAAGACCTAAATTAGTTTACCCCAACAAATGTTTACAGTACTGAAGAAACTCGACCTGTGTGATGATAACATAGAGAGGAAAAGTTATAAAGCTGCACCAGACTTGAGAGATGACCCTGTAACAACAAAGAGAAAAAGTAGATATGATTTTGGTTGAATTGTGATTCAATTTAGAGTAGTGTTACATTGACAATTTTTTTTTTTTTTTTACAAACTTACAAATTACGGTGTGTGTCTGACCGGTAAGATTCTATTCAAGAGTGTCTGACCGATAAGACATAGTGTAGTTTGTAAAAAAAAAATTGTAAATATAATCTTCCGCTTCGATTTAAGTGGTACAATAGAAAGAACAACATTGATAAAAAAACAAATGTATACCCGAATGACAAACGGATCACAATAAATTTTCGGTTGTTCATGAAGCAAGAAGGCTCTTTAATTTCCCACTGAATCCAAAATAACGTCAATAATTAAAGATTATGCAAATATCCACTTCACAAAGGAAAAGCAATAACAAAAGCAATGACAGTTTCTTACTAGGGACCATAGGAATGTTGCCATTTCAAACGCATTCTGCAAGATAACAAAAGGGGGGAAAAAGAAATTAAAAGGAGTTTATGTGCAATGAAAAGTAAAATGAAAACCCAATGTTACTTACCAAGAAGGATATCAATTGTATTAACCGCAACAAAAGCCTTGGCTTTCTAAACCAAAAGAGCTCATCTCTTAAGTTAAACTGATTATGTTTCATATGTGGGCAACGATCTATTATTTCAACAGCTAACTTTACCACCACTCGATGCAATTTAGTACCAATTATGAGGATCAACTATAATGCAATTCAATACAAGAAAAACCATTAGTGAACTAATAGAAGGTAAGTGAAAAAGCCACAGTAAACGTCATTAGGACTTACAATTGTTGGAACGAAGGAAAGCCAAAAGTAAAAGTTGCTTCCTGAATGAAAATTATGGAGTTTAGTTTGAGACTAGGTCCACGTATAAAACTAGCATAATATTTCAGAAACAGAACACTATGTGCCAATGTTAATGCGAGACTATATGCATGTTTTACTAGTCCAAAATTAAATTGGTATTTTCATCATTATTGTGAGGCCTCATATAGTTGCTATTATCCGTTATCTCCATTCACCACATTATCAGAATATCAAGATATTATTTCTAGTGATAACTCTCACTGAATTTTTTGTCCTAATTCAAGGAAGAAAATGCTTACCAAAAGTAGATTAAAAAACATTATGATGCATTTGATTTCTGCTTGTACCGCTTCCCATGATAATATAATAAGTGGCACCTTATATTTACAAACTTTTTTTTGTTTACAAACTACACTATTTTCTCTCGGGAGAATACTAGGTTTCAGTATGTTCTCCCGGATGAAGATAGTATAATTTGTAAAAACTTGTCAAAAAAGTTTGTAAATGGATGCTTCCCCATTTAATAAAGGGAAAAAATTTTCTGCAGTTAATGCAGATAAATTATCTGCATTTATTCCCAAAATGATGTCATTTTGATATTGAAATCTTAAAAAATTATAAAAATAAAGACTATTATAACCCTGAAATAAATTAAAATTACAAAAACATCATGATTTCCACCCAAAATGACGTCGTATTGGACTTGGTAACCGCAGCAAACCCTATAATAAATATTACTACAGTTTCACTCAGAAGGGTTGCCCAAGTTAAAAGACCTGGCAACTGGTAAAGTTCTACGCTCTACCCTCTATCCAAATATGCGTTTACCAAAATCAGCAGATTCTGCACTGTTCATATAATAGCCCAAAATAATTAATTAGCAAAATACACGGGATTAGATAATTAAGCATGTATTAGTGAGTAAAAATAAGTAAATTCCCTTATAAAATTAATTGGGGTCACTTTTGAGGTAAAAAGTGTACTCAGTGAAAATTAAGGGGTATAAATGGGTGTAGACAAAAGTGCCCGAAATATAAAAATGGAAGTAGAAATATTCCTAGAAAAATATTCCAGACTGTTGGGTAAAGTTTGGTAATTTATGGAATTGAATAGATAGATGAACTAATACCCACTTAACATGTGTTAAGTGGGAAGCCACTTAAAGGAACCAAAACCCTCCCCATTCCCGTAAGTGCAGCAAAGAAGAAAGAAGAAGAAAAGAGAAGAAGGAAGGAAAAGGAGAGGGAAAGGGGAAAAAGGAGAGGAACCATAGGTGAGGCAAACCTTGATGGTTTTGAGTGATTCAAAAGCCTAAGCCACTTCAAATCTTCCCCTCTTTCACAATCCTAGCTTGGGTCTTGGTGGGGAGTTGTGTGGGTGGAGATTTTTCTTCCCAAAGTTTTGACCCTTTGGAGAAGTGTGAGATTTGGGAGCTTCTACCTCCATGGAAGCTTGAGGAACCATCACCCCTTGATTGTGCAACACTTGGTGGTAAGATTTCATCCTTTAAACTCTATTTTCATGAAGAATCCATGATTTAGGTTTTGGATGAATAGTGTTTTGGGGCTTATGGTTATGTGAGTAAATGGGCTATGTTCTAGGAAGATTGAGGCCTAGAGTATGTTGAGAAAAATGCTAGGAATGACATTTAATCGGTGAAAATAAGTTTATATAGTCATATGATTTTGTTTGGAAAATTACAAAATTATGCATTTGACTATGGTTTGGCTTGTTGGTGTAATCAATGGTTTGGTTTGGGTTGATTGTTGATATTGTCCATGTGATCCTTAGGATTGAGGCATTTGGACCAACCGTGAATAACCAACCATTGGAGCAAGCTATGGAGCTCGGTTAGCTCCTTGAGATTGATATGTGTTGTGAAGGTTGGTGAAGAACAAAGGTTGAGTTGGAAGCATTGAGGTAAGCCTTCGGACCTTGGGTGTAATTCCCTTTATTGTTCCACCAAGCCCTGAACGGGTAATGGTGTGTTGTTGTATATAATTGCAATGAAATAGTGTAATGCTTTGTTATACGTATTTGCATGCTTTGGTGTGGCATAGGATGGTGTTTCCCTATGTTGGTATGTTGCATGACGATGCGTAAATCATACTTGGTAGTTTAGCTGGCCAGTAGGACTATTTGCATCTGAGTATCCTTAGGACAGCTCGAGAGCTCGAGGGATGTCTCCTGGAGATGTTGTGTACACTTGCATGGATATGTATTTGCTGCATTATTATTGTCATTGCTATTACACTGTTATTGAACTATGGGGTGGAGAGATGCTCCAAGGGCCCCTGGTTTACTGGATATATTCGTATATCTCACCCCGTGTTGTTGGGGACCCCCTTTCAGGAAAGGATGCTGCAGGAGCCTCTGATGGCAAGTGGCCATACTTGAAGTAAATGGACATAGGAAGACTTAGGGTCATTTGATTAAGCATGCTATTTTGTAGTTCATATGTACAAGATTGTAAATGAAAGTCATTTGTTATATGCATGCTATGTTTAACTGGTTGGACTTAGCCTATGCTCATCCCCTTTGGTATCTCTTTTGTTGATGGGAGCCAAGGAGTTGATCATAGTGTTTTGTAGCTAAGTCTCCATTTGTAATTGAAACTTGTAAACTTGCTATGTTGTAATTAATGGGTATTTGCATATATGATGAAATGATATGTATGCTTCTCTTGTGTATGAGTATCTAGAGAGACTAGAATTCATGCATTGAAAGGATTATATGATGTAAATTAGGTGAAAGAAGACCTTTAGGTTGGAAAACCAATTCAAAACAAAGATACCCTGTCTTGATGTCCAATTTTCGTATCCTATACGATAGATTTGGATCCTTGTGACTTGATGGAAGTTGTAGATATGTTTCTTAGCTTTCCATAGAGACCAAGATTGTGTAATTTGGATAAGTATAACTAAAGTTATGGTTAAAATACCACAAGAAGGTCAAATTGCCCTGTTTTGGGTACACAGCCCTGTTGTCTGGCGCTATGGGCGCCAGAATGGCGCTAGGAGCGCCAACGGCCAAAATATGGCAGTGGCGCTGGCGCTGAGGGCGCCACTGTGGCGCTGTCAGCGCGGGGGATCTGACGTTTCAGCACCTGTCGCTTAGAAACCTCATAACTTGGGCTACGGTGCTCCGATTTGAGCGCGGTTTGAACCCACGCGTAAGTAATGAAAAATCCTATAATATTATGGGCAAATGGAGACCGTAATAAATGAAATGAAAGTATGGTATTAAGCTTTAAGTATGTTATTCCGCAATGCATTATGGTTATGGTCACGCAATTGGGTAATTTTAATTCGGCTTGCTTTAAAAGAAAAATTTAACCGGATTTAATTGCACCAATGTGATTGTAACTGCGCTTAATATCATAAGTCAATGTTAACAAACCGGTTCTAGAACGGGGTGTTACATTTTATGGTATCAGAGCAGTTTTGTAGGAAAACTTGTGGACTATTGTTATATGTGTTTACTGTTTAATGTTTTGTAGTTGTTTTGGTACTCTTGATGATTATTGCATTTGTGATCACTTAGTGTGAGCCTGATCAACTCATTTCTGGGTGTAACTTGTGTAGTGTCATGACGAGGAACCGGAATAACGCCGAGGCATCGAATGCAAACGCTCAGCCAGATCCTGTTTTGGCTGCTTTGGTTAGGCCACGAGGTGGTCGTGGGGCAACAGTTGGGCAACCGGATCCTATAGTTGAAACCCTGGCAGCTGTGCACAGGGAGTTGGAAGTTAGTCGTCGAGCTAACGAAAATCTACTCAAAACAAATGAGGACACGCGGAATGCTATGACCGCAATGATGAACGAGCTGAGGGCGATGAGGGGTGCTAGACCCGAGAACCGGCAACCCTCTCCTCCTCCTCACACTGCCACGCCTACTCCACCTGCTCAAAATGAAGAAGACGGAGCGGGTAATAATGAGGGTGAAGCGAGTCACCACTCAGGTAGTCATAGCCATCACACTGAGGTGAGTCAACCGCATGCAGAACAGGTTGATGAGCACGAAGCCGAAGAAAGAAGATTAATGGCTTTCAGAAAACATAAACCTCCTTCTTTTAAAGGAGAATATGACCCTATGGTGGCAGCGAAATGGCTCCAAGCTATGGAGAAGATTTTCAGGGTTATGAGATGCCCCGATGCATTGAAATTGGTCTACTCCGTTTACATGTTGGAAGAGGAAGCGGAGGATTGGTGGACTAATACTGTGCAGCCTTTAGAAGCTGAAGGCCGGGAAATTACATGGCGATTGTTTGAGACGCTGTTCTTGGACAACTATTTTCCTAGGGAGGCTAGGGAAAGGAAGCAGAATGAGTACAATGATTTGAAGCAAGGGTCAATGTCTATTGATCAATATTTTGCCAAGTTCAATGAATTGGTGAAATATGCTAATTATGGGAGAGCCTTACCCTCTTCAGCTGAGATGACCTCCAAGTTTCAGTGGGGTCTGAATGAGAAGATGTCTCGGAAGATGTCAAACTGTGACATCCGAGAGTTCAGCCGGTTTGTGAACCAGTGCCGGAAGGTAGAAGAGGTATATGGTGTGTCCAGTACCAAGAAGCCTTCTGAGGCCCTAGCACCTACTTCCAATAAAGCAACAGGCTCTGGTTATTGGAAGAATAAAAAGATGAAAGATAAGAAGCTGAGTGTGAACAACCCAGCAAATATATTCAAGAAACCGGGGACTCATAAGAATTTTGTTGATAGAGGACCTCCTCCTAAGTGTAAAGGATGTGGGAGGGAGCATAGAGGCCAGTGTGCCACTGGTGAAATTATATGTTATAAATGTGGAAGGTCCGGCCATTACTCGAGACAATGTCCTCAGACTGAAGTGAGGACTATGGCAGTTCAAGCTGCGGCTATTCCTGTTTCTGTTGTTCCTCCCATGATCGAGGCACAGACGGTTGGTAGAGTATACACCATGGACCGTCAGCAATCAGAAAAGGCTCCAAATCTTGTGAAAGGTATAATTTATATTGATAATATGGATATTGAGGTTTTGTTTGACTCAGGAGCTACACACTCCTGTATGTCTGATTTTATGGCCTTTGGGCTAAACTTGCAAATGTACGACATTTCTCCTCCAATGAAAGTGGTGACTGCTACTGGAGAGGAGTGTTACACATCAGTAATATGCAAGGATGTGGAATTTAAATATGAAGGCCGAGATTATGTGCTGGATTTTATTTGTTTGCCGATGATCAGTCTTCAAGTTATCTTGGGAATGGATTGGTTATCAAAGAACTGTGCTATGATAGACTGCTGTGGAAAAAGAATTGTGCTCTCTGCTGATGATTCTGCTACTAGTTCTTCCCCATATCTATCTGTGCTGCAGGTTAGAAAGGCTTTGAGGGCCGGGGCATTGGGATATGTCTTTGTGGGGGGGTTTAGTGGGTGGAAGTCATGAGGAGATTGACAATATTCCAGTGGTGAAGGAGTTTGTGGATGTTTTTCCGGATGAGATTCCGCAGCTTCCACCGCACAGAGAGATTGAGTTCACCATAGATTTGTTGCCTGGTGTGGGACCCATTTCTCTGGCTCCATATCGGATGTCACCACCGGAATTAGCCGAGTTAAAGAAGCATATTGAGGAGCTTTCGGCTAAGCAGTTTATTAGGCCTAGTGTGTCCCCATGGGGAGCACCAGTGATCTTTGTTAAGAAGAAGGACGGTAGTATGAGATTGTGCACTGATTACCGTCAGTTGAATAAAGTTACTATTAAGAACAAGTATCCTCTCCCTCGCATAGATGATTTGCTTGATCAGTTGAGGGGTGCTTGTGTCTTTTCAAAGATTGACTTGAGGTCAGGTTATCATCAGATCCGAATTAAGCAGGAAGATATTCCTAAGACTGTTTTCCGATCTAGATATGGACATTATGAGTATCAGGTAATTCCATTTGGACTCACTAATGCTCCAGCGGTGTTTATGGATTATATGAATCGCATTTTCAAGCCGTTTCTGGATCAATTCGTGATTGTGTTTATTGATGATATTCTGATATATTCCAAGAGTAAGGAAGAGCATGATAATCACTTGAGAACTGTGTTGCAAATCCTCAGAGATAAACAGCTGTATGCAAAGCCTTCTAAATGTGAATTTTGTCTTTCTCAAGTGCAATTTCTGGGTCACGTCATTTCTGCTGATGGGATCCTAATAAAATAGAGGCAGTTATTGTGGATCCTAATAAAGGATAGTTATTAGGATTTATTAAAGGATTTTGAATGGTTTTGCCATTGACCCGTTTGACCCGGAAGGATACTCCATTTATTTGGACGCATGAATGCGAAGAATGTTTTCAGAAGATAAAAGGAAAAATTGACGACTGCTCCTGTGTTAGTATCTGCTGATTTCTAAAAGGTGAATTTGAGTTGTACAGTGATGCTTCTAAAAAGGGATTGGGTTGTGTGCTGATGCAAGATAGGAGAAGTAGGAGTGGATGCTTCGAGGGAATTGAAACCTCATGAAGAAAACTATCCGACCCATGACTTAGAGCTTGCTGCAATCGTTTTTGGATTGAAACAGTGGAGGCACTTCTTGGACGGGACGCAGAGCAATACCTAAATCTAGCGAAGCAGGAAACACAT
>JAVKPL010000626.1:0-15026 GCA_032173675.1 Gastrolobium villosum
CTTCTTATGCAGGGAGAGTATTTTCAGCAATTCCTGGAGCATGCATATCCTACTGTGCCATTTGAAACATTCCGACCAGTGTATCCAGAAGTTCCTCCTCCTTTTGTGTATCAAAATCCTTATCCTGCCCCGGCTCCAGCTGATGTTCCCATGCCTTCACAGCCATTTATGGACCCAGAGCTGTATCGTCCTGCTCCTGATCCATTCCAAGATGCTCGAAGGATGGCAACGGAAGATTCTGAAGATGAGGACGATTGATGTCTCCTACGGATGGAGATATATTGTATTTAGCTTAATTTTTCTGTTTCTTAAATTTGCTGTTTTGATTATGACCATAGGTTGTAGTTAGGGTCAATTATTTTCTTTTTGTTAGATTATTCCTCAAACATTCGGATATTTTGATGTGTGCATTATAGTTTCTTCTATATGCCACTGTTTGTTCTATTGTGCAGGTTTTCAGTCATTTTTGTGGTCTAATTATTGCTGAGGACAACAATGCTCTAAATCTGGGAATGGTTGGCTTGCACCGTAGAACTTCAATTCTTCGATCAGGGGAGATATTCTAACTCTTGTAATTTATTTATTTTTAGTTATTTTTATAGTTATTTTGGGTTATCTTAAAAAAAAAAAATAAATAAATAAAAAAAAAATGGTGTGTTTTGAACAAATCCCAGGTTTAAATGTGCTCATCTTTTTAATGTACATGATTAAATTCTTGGAATATATTGTATGACTTTCTGACATAACATTGCATAGGCATAATTAGATTACATGATTGCTTGGTTGTCTGAATTAAGATTGTGAATTCTGATAATGTCTGAAGTCAATTTTCTTGAGTCTACATTGATACCATAGCTGTGAGGTTTTGAGCCTAAACACTGAAATTTTTGTTGAAAGGCCTCACTGTTGTAATACTCTAGAACTTGATTTATTTCTCTGTAATGCATGCATTGATTGATATGACAAAGGCATTTTGTTCTTATTAGCTATTGGCCAAAATAGCCCACCTGTATGAAATTTTCCCTTGCTAGCCCTTTTGAGCCTGAATTGATTTATTGTAAAATGACCTGTGGCCTGATTAATGGCTTAGCCAATATCCATATAACTTACCTTGGTTGAGATTGAATCACTGAAAGTGTTGGAAATAAAGTAAAGAAAGTGAGGTAAGCTCCACAATGGTCAAGAAAAAAAAAAGAGAAGAAAGGGCAAAATGAAAAGAGAAAAAGAAAAAGAAAGCAAGAAAAAGGAAAAGAATAAAAGGTGGCAGGAAGGAATGAATTCCCGGAATTCTGTGGGAATGTTAGTGGAGCAAAACAATTGAGTTGAAATTGTTAAAAATGAAATAATATCAGTTTTCAATCTCTTGGTTGTTTGAGCTACTATCCAAATTTTCCTACCTATTACCCCAGCCAAAGTTACAACCTGTGAAGTCCTTTTGATCAATTAATGCATGTGTTTGATTCTTCAATTTCAAGAATTTTGTAGAATATAATCAAGCATGTGGTAGTGTTATAGCTTTGAGTAATTGAGTGCTCATGATACCCTTAAACACTGAGTGTTGAGTGAACATTATTTATCTGTGTAAGAGGTAATCAATGTAGACTTATATATTTAAGAAGCTGATGGCATTATTGGAAGTTTATGATATTTAGTCAGGCATACATGGCATATTGAGTCTGAGAGTGACTATGATTGTTATGTTAGATTAAGTGAATATTTCCTGGATTAAGTCTTTTACATTGCTGGGGACAGCAACGTTTAAATCTGGGAATGGTTTGATGTGCCTCTGGCAAGTGTGATTTTTCTGTGATAAAATTGACAAAAATTGAGTCATAAGAGAGCAAATTAAATACATATTGGCTAATTATATTGATTCTTTGAATGTCACTAATATTCATCTTTTAATTGTATTTTTACAGGGAAAATAAATGAAGAATTACAAAAAAACCTGTTAATGCAATTTTCCACGGTTATAGCACACTATGAGTTCTAAGCATGGCGCGGGTCAGCACCAAACTGGCACAAAACCGCACCAGATTACGAACTTTGCAGCGAGGACATCAAAGTGGCGCGAGGTAGCAACAAAGTGGCGCTCCTCAGCGTAGCAAGACATGGCGCAACTTAGCGCCCACTCATGAAGAAACTGGCGCTCCTCAGCGCAATATCACAGAAGGTTGGCGCAACCTAGCGCCCATTTACGAAAGAAAGTGGCGCTTCTCAGCGCAATAACACAGAAGGTTGGCGCAAGGGAGCGCCAATTTACAAAGGAAATGGCGCAAGCTAGCGCCGCAAGTCAGTGCACTGGCGCTAGCTAGCGCCTAAAAATAAAGGAAGTTGGCGCTAGTTAGCGCCAATGAATAGTGAAAGTGGCGCTAACTAGCGCCATTTGTGTGGAAAAAGTGGCGCCACCCAGCGCCAATTTGGAGTGGCGCAAACGTGCGCCAATTCGGTGCCAACGGGCGCCGGTTTGCGGGACGGATCTCCGTGTTTTCTGAGGGGCACTTTTGGAAAGGAAATAAAACATTATAAAAGCACCTCTTATGCAACTAGGTCAGCAGACTTGGCAGATCTGGAAAAAAGGAAAAAACACAGATACAGGGTTCAAGGACAGATCTGGAGATTGGAGGAGAAGAGCACTGGAGTTGTTCTTCGTTCTTCATCTACATCTAGTATTTCTTTATCTTTTGTTTTAATTTTATGTTGAATTTTAGATCAGCGATCAGTATGTTGATCGGCTAGATCATTTTTATTGTAGTCAGGGTCACGATCCATATGTGAACCCTTGACATGAAGGATTGATTTGTGATTTTTAATTTATATAATTATTTTTATCTTTACTCTGTGCGAATTTTATATTCCCTTTATTAGAATTGATCAATCTGATAGTTGGGGATATTCTGAGGATCAAAATCCTAGATAGGAATATTGGGGTTTTGATCTCGAAAGGGGGTAAGATAACAATCTGTATGCGTGCTAGGAATAGACGTGTATACGATTGCAGATGCTTAAATTATCACGCTCATTGCTTGATCCCATGAGAAACATTGCAAGGAATTGGGGTTTCTCATGGGATTAAAGGGTTAACCCTGCAAGGAATTGAGGGTTAACTATTAAATCTTTTAGATGATAATTTATCTGAGTGATTATATAAATGATTTTTATAAATCAATCCGGAGTAAAAAGTGGGGATCATTTGGTGAATAAACCCTGGCTACAATACTTTTCTCATATTTTTCTAAAAATCAATTTTCAATTGTATTATTTTCTTTTTCAATTCAAAAACACAAAAACAAGTCTTTATGTTTAATTTCACTCAATTTGACAATATTTGTCACACAAACCCTATTTGAAAACTTCCATTCTTTAAGAAAAATTTTACTTGATATTAGATCTAATCCCTGTGGAGACGAACTGTACTTATCATTTTATTACTTGTACGATCGGTATACTTGCCGGAGAGCATCAATCACCATCAATGGCCTTATAACAAAAACAAAATAAACAAAGTCATCACTCATAATACCAAATTTACATGGATAGATGGACTTCCATAAAACCCCATAATTATCCTTATGTTGTCTTAACAAGAATTTCCCTCGGACTCGGATTACAGTTTGGAGGAATTATCTTATAGAAAACATTACCTCTGATCAGTTTGGAATGGGGTTATCTCTTTTTAAAAATAATTTGGGTGAGAAGATATTTTCATGTGTAGATGGTTATCTCTTTTTTTTCCATTAAAAAATACAAACAAAACGTAACATAACCATTTTCTAATCTGACAAGTAAGCCAAAATCGTAATATTGATGATGCACTCTCATGGTTTTTTTTTTGTGGTGGGATGACACAAGTATTTCTGGCTGATGTAAAAATATTTTGTCCGCCACATATACATTTTTTTATCAGAATCTAATATTGGATCTTGATTGTCAAAAAAATCGGCAAATTTTGGTGAATATGTATGTGTCTGTAGTTGATATATCTTTTTATAACAGCTATAGAAAAACTAAACCCATAATTTTTATGCTAAAAATGTAAATTGTGATATTTGAACTTTGGGTTTTTTATCATATATTTGCAAATTTTAAATATTAATTATTAAAACAAGGGTAAAAATCAAATATTTTTTCAATCAATCTGGAAAGAAAACTATCCATAAAGTTAACAACTTTAACTCTGTGAAAATCAATCTCATATTCATTTCCAAACCCTAACAGAACCAAAAATCTGGAGAATAATTAGCTCATTCACATATTGACAGAAAACAAACATATATATATATATATATATATATATATATATATATGAAGAAGCAAGTCAAAAAGAAGAAGGTGACCTGTAATGGAAGGGCTCGCAGCCTTAATGCAATTGCTAAAGCAAGCACCCATCAACAAAATCACCCCTATAAACGAAGATTTCAAAGGTTAAGGCTTTCAAATGCAAGCAAAAAAAAAGGAGTGTCAAACTTCAAAGGGTGAAAAGGAAAGTTTGCAAAAATGGGGTGGATAAAAAGAGCAACAACCATAGAATGAAAGCCAAATAAAACAGAAGAAAAAGAAATCACTTGGCTTAAGGCAGATCCTAGTGATTGCGCACTGAATAGGTGAGATTTCAGAAACCTTTTTACAAGTCTTGATGATTTGGATGTTGACGAGAAGGATCGGGGAAGCAAGGGTCAAAAGAGGAAATTTGGTCACTTTTTTAATGGAGTCTATAATTTTCGTAGCCTTTTTGATCCTGGTTGTGAAATGGTTTAGAGTGTGTACCTTTGTGGTTTAACCCTCTATTTATAGTGGATTTTTGGGCCTCTTAGCAATATTGGGCTCATTAGCTGTTTGGATAGGATCATCATTAATAGAAGATCCCTTCCAATTAATTATAGGATTAATGTATAAGATAATTTTATTTCTTACACACACACACAAATATATATATATATATATATATATAAATGTGTGGGACCCTCCCAATTAATTATACGATTAATGTATGAGACAATTTTATCTCTTATATATACATAAATATAAGTACGTGAGACCCATTTAAGGTCATTTAAAGAGAAAAGAGAGAGAAAAAAAATGGGTCACAAACTTTTATATGTTTGGAAATTATCTCATGTAACATGAGAAATATTAATCTCTATAATTGTATATATTAAGATAAGAGTTTTTTTCATATCTCTTAAAAAATGTTAAATAAAAAGTAAATATATTTCATATTTGATAATAAAAATTAGTTTGTTTACAAAAAAAATCGATTACATTTTTTTGAAAATAATATATTTATTAATAAAATTAGTCACAAATAATTAAAATTATTTAATGGATGATATACTAATGTACTAATAACAAATAATAATGATGAAATAATGACTTTTTCATTGCTTTATTTGAAAAAGAAAATATTACTAAATTACAAGCACATGAAAATTATTTTTCAATCTAATAGTAGGATAGCGAGATCAGGGTATGTTAGAATCCTAATAAAGAGATTAGCGGGACTGCCAGGCGCCAGCATGCATTTATACATAAAATCTTGGTCACGCGTTTCATAATACTCTCTTTCATATAAATAATAATTAATATCATAACTAATGTATATGATTACCTTATCGAAGTTTTTGTAAATTAAAAATGATAAATTTATTGTAATAATGACAATTTGATGATTGTTTTTATTTTCCTTTAATCCTTACCAAAAAAATTCAACTATTTGATTTCATTAAAGTCGGATAAGTAATATGATGCATAATTCACACAATTGTTTAAATGCTAGAGTCATTTGCGAAACGTTGTGATTGTTGTGTTATGATTTTGATACTTTTCTCATTGATTAATCAATATACCGTTAAAAATTTGGCTGCTTCCAAGGGTGAATTGAATATCACGAAATTTATGAAAAAATCCTTTTTTTATTTTCAAATTACAAATTTATATAAACTTTGACTCGTAAAGAGATTAAGGATAAAAACAAAGACAACATATTTCATACCAATTATCATAAACATACAATCAATGCTAGCACATACAAGAAATTCAACATGAGAGAACTCAAAATTCAATTTAATCTAGTCCGATCACCACCATAGTGACCTAAGTCAAATTGCTAAATGCTCAACAATTCTACAATGTGGACTGCTTAGCTGTCCGGATAGGATCATCATTAATAGAAAATTCCCTTTCTTTTGTGCTCCATATTTCTGCCTTCTAAAATGTGGGTTGCTTATCTGTCTGGATAGGATCATCATTAATAGAATATTCTCTTCCTGTTTGTGTGTCCTTTATCGGACCTTCTAGAATATAGTCCTTTGTCAGGTCCATAAAAACTTTTTTCTTTTTTTCTTTCTTTTTTTCCTATTTCTTGCTTTTTGTCTTTTTGGAAACCCAGTAAACATTAATGCACGGAATATAAATAGGAGAGAAGTTTATTTACCAAAGTTATTATTTTTTGTTATTAATTTTTAATTGTTAATTTTCGTGAGACGGTTATAATTTATTGGATGATATTTATTAATTAATTATAAATTTTTAGTAATTATGAATAATAGATTAACGAAAATCAACGGTTAAGGTTTGATAATAAAATTTGGTAAAGATACCCATGTAAGGTCATGTAAAGAGAAAAGAGAGAATTTATAAATAAATAAAAAAGAGAAAAAAGGGAAGAAAAAAAAATACGGGTCACAAACTTTTACATATTTGGAAATTATCTCCTATGATATGAGAAATATTAATCTCTATAATTGTATACATTAGATATGAGTTTTTTTTTTCATATAACTTAAAAAGTGTTAAATATAAAGTAAATATTTTTCATATTTGATAAAGATACAAAATCGTTTGTTTACAAAAAAAAAATCGATTACATTTTTTTTTGAAATTAATATATTTTTTTAATAAAATTGGTCACAAATAATTAAAATTATTTAATGGGTGATATACTATTATACTAATAACAAATAATAATGATCAAATAATGACTTTTTCATTGCTTTATTTGAAAAAGAAAAGATTACTAAATTACAAGTACATGAAAATTATTTTTCAATCTAATAGTAGGATAGCGAGATCAGGGTATGTTAGAATCCTAAGAAAGAGATTAGCGGGATTGCCAGGCGCCAGCATGCATTTATACATACAATCTTGGTCACGCGTTTCAAAATACTCTCTATCATATAAATAATAATTAATATCATAACTAATGTATTTTATTACCTTCGCTCATCAGCAGCATCATCAACAAGTGTTTTTAATTCTAAAGTTGGTCATCAGATGAGGGAAAAGATCGTATTTTGTCATCAAAATGGGCTTAGATGGGAACAAATTATCTTCCCATCAAACACCCCAAAACTAAATAGTTGGTTGTCCTCAAACAACTCAGAAATAGTGTCTTACCAGCTTTAGTTCATACAGATCAGCATCCTTCAGAAATCTAAAGTTTAAATTCACTTCACGTTTCCTATTTCAAGCATTCAGAGTAAGAATAAGAATGATTAATCATTGACTTTGTGTTTCATGCCATTGATTATTCAAATTTTACAGCCATAATACCATAATTGAAATCTATGAACCAAACAGTTTGAACAAAGAAAAAATTTCCATTTCAAAAATAAATTAAATTTACACTAGGGAACGGAAAAGAAAACAAATGTAAAGTGCTGAAAGCGAAATAAAACTAAACAAATATGAGGGTTTTCTCCTTTTCACTGGGGACCTCTTTTGTCCAACTTGGTATCCTCTCCAGCACTTGTCACAGCCTCTCTAGTAGCATTAGTTTCCTCCTGTGTAGGTGGTCTTCTCCTGAGCTGATCTCTCAATCTTCTTACTTCAGCTTCAAGAAGTCATTTCTCAGTGTGCTTCTGTAGATCACTAATTACTGCAATGAGGTGATCAATGGTGGATCTCATCATTATCGTAACATTACGAATTTGCACAAGTTGCGCCTCAACATCCCACATTCTGAGTTCCAGCAGGTAAATTCTTCCCTCCAGGTACGTTCCAAAGGCCTTGAGGGCTTCTTTGGTTTCTTTTCGTTCTTCAGAAATTTTGTGGAGGAGCTTCCTAAGCTGTAGTTCAGCTCTAGTGTTGTGCAGGGAATGAGCGTGCGTCAGGGAGTCAGATGCTTTTCTGATTTCATCCCTGACAACTTGCAAAGTTGGTGCAGAGGGGGCAGCACTGATGTCTTTGATGCTGGCTTTAATAATGTCGATAAGCTGCTCTCTGTCTTCCTTCTGTTGTTCTTGGAATTTGATGAAGGAAGATGAGAGTTGGTCCAACCCGTTCCTTAGAGCCTTCAGTTCTTCAGTGGTATCTTGACGTGAATCGGCAAGTGTACCGAATCGCGCAAGTAATACAATGATAAGTCAAAGTTCGTATCCACAGAGAGTGTGTCTAAATCAATTAAAATCTTCTTTTTAAGATTAAATCCTCCAAGAAGTTTTTGACACGAATGTCAGGATTGTGTGGGAATTTGATTTGTAAAATAAAAAGACTTGTTTTTGTTCTTTTTGAAAAATAAAGAAATAATATAAGGGTTTGAATATGTGAGAAAAACGCTGCAGTTAGAGAACACTCACCAATGATCCCCACCTTTTACTCTGGATTAAGTTAAATATTAATATATAAATCGTGAAATTAGATAATTATCAGATAAAGGTATCAATAGTTAATTCTCAATCCCTTGAGGAATTAACCCTTTAATCTCATATAGAACCCTAATTCCTTGAGGTGCCCTATATGAGATCAAGCATAAAGATCGATAATTAAAACATCTACAATATGAATCATGTCTATGTCTAGATCATGTTCATACCGTCGTTCTATCCCCTTTCTGGATTAAAGACCTCAGATCCCTCTTGTTGGCCCTAATCCTCAGATTTATTATTACTTACTAGATTGATCGGATCTAATAATAACAATAACAATACGATCAGAATAGAACGAAATTCAAAAGATAAATATATCAATAAAACTCAATCCATTGTATCAGGGGTTCACAAGGGTTCGTGACCCTAACTATAGCAAAGAGGTTCTAGCCAACCATTATCATGGCTAGAATCAAATATTCAAACGAAAACATAAACTATCAGAACTACAGAAAGGTAGAAGAAGAGATCTCTCCAGAGCTTCCGCCTCCGAATGACTTCTGAATTGTGTGGAATGGTGTAGCCTCTCTGAATGTGTGGAGGGGACCCCTTTAAATAGCAGCCAATTAGGGTTTCCGCACAAATTACGAAAATATCTTTCTAATGAAAACATAACGTTAAAATTAAATTACACTTATTACAGAAACGGAAGAATTAAATTACACTTTATTACAAAAACGTATAACGGAAATATTAAATTAAATCAGATTTGAATTCAGATTTTGAATTCAAATTCTGAATTCAATAGTGGTGCGATCCTCTGGCGCCTTGTTCGATCTCTCGCGCGGTCTTCCCTTCTTTGTTTTTCAAATTTTGAATTTCTTCACCTCTTAACCTATAAAAATATAGAAAAATCAGTGAAAGTGTGTCTGAACATGGATTGTTAATAATTCATTAAAAATAATAACCTTTATTACTGAATTACTGTCAAATCCTTATTCTTTTTACTCTGAAATATCTATATGATGAAGGCATATCAAACAATTCCCAGATTTAGATATTGTTGTCCCCAGCAGTAAATAAGATCAAACATTAGGCAGCAATGATAAGACCTGTGAGAAGAATGTATGTCACTAATGCATTTTCCTACATTGAAGAGATTCAAAGTCATAATGCTATGCATGAATGAATTCAAAGTTGAGAATTTCAGTAATCAATTTCTTGCATAAGGAATTAGAATCTAGCTTGATCACTCCTTACGAAGATAATCACTGCACTTTTCACTCTTGTATATTGGGTTTAAACTCTCATTCCATCAGTGCAATAAGACTACCATAGGCTTGATCCTATTCTCAAGTTCCCAAGAATGAGGAATATGTAACACATGCATAATTAGATCTAAAGGTCTTTGCAAGGTTGTAACTTGGCTTAGGCTAAGGTATGAATATTTGGGAAAGTGACTAATTTTGACTGTATATGAGATTGAAACACAACTAGTTGTTCACGCTCAAACACAATTACTCTTTTCCTTTCTATTCATACTCTCCCTTCTCTTTGTTGTCTTCTTTTCTTGACCTTTTCATGCTTTTTCCGTTGCTATGCAACTTTTCATTTTGTTCTTTTTCTCTATGGTCTCAGCTTTTGTTTTTGCCATCACTTTAACTTCTGTGAACTTTTTCCTTGAATTTTCTATAATCAGTGCTTCAATCTCATTCAAGGTATGTCAAAAAGAAGTCAAGTGTCTTATGGTTGAAAACAATACGCTAAGGCTCAAAGGGGCTAGCAAATGGGAAATTTTTTTTTTTTAGGACAGTTATTTGGCCAAGTAGTTAACAAGAAAGAATTACCTTTATCATTTCAGATCATGCATGCATTACAGAGAAACAGATCAAGTTCTAGAGTATTATCATAGTGAGGTCTCTCTACAAAGAAAATTTACTGTATAGGCTCAAACCTCACGGTTGTGCAATCAAACTAGAATCTAAATTCCCTTTATCATCACATATCAACTGTAACTCTCAACAAAGAATTCAATCAAACGAGCAATAATAACTCTTATTCTTCAATGCATTACTCATACATTTATTTATTATGACTTCTCACACAGTATCCTATATGCTCTCTAAGATTTAATCATCTTATTGCGTGAGTAGCTAACATAGATAACACAAATCCAGGTATGTTGCTCAGAGAATATCAAAACAGAAATAACAAAAGAAATTAAGACAGATAGGTTTAGAAATCTCCCTTGATTCAGAAATTTTTTTCCCTGTTCTACGCTTGAAGCGTAGACCCTCTGCCTCTGACCTTCCGAATTCCAATCCCACGCTTCAAACGTAGGGTTCTACGCTTGAAGCGTAGGACTACTGACCTCTTAAATTTCCTGCGCTGATAGCGTAGGTTCCTACGCTTGGAGCGCTCAGCCTCTGTTTACTCACCTTTTCTACGCTCGAAGCGTAGGGTTCTACGCTTGGAGCGTAGACCCACTGTTCCTTTTGATCTGCTCTACGCTTGAAGCGTAGAGTTCTACGCTTCAAGCGTAGACTCACTGGATTTTTCTCTTTTCCAAATTTTTTTTTTTTGAATGATATAGCACACAAAATAACTATAAAAATACTAAGAAAATGAAAAGAGTTAGGATATCTCCCCTGATAGAAGAATTGCAGTTCTAAGGCACAAGCCCACCATTCCCAGATTTAGAGCATTGCTGTCCTCAGCAATAATTAAACCACAAGAAGGAAAACCTGCACAATAGAACAAACAGTGGCATATAGAAGAGACTATAATGCGCACATTAAAACATCAGAGAAAAATATACTAACTAAAATACAAAACAGAAAAATAAACTAATGTACAAAAATCTCCGTCAGCAAGGAGATAAAGTCAAACCTCCATGTCATCCCACTTAGCAGCGTGGGATGACTCAACAAATGGAGGATCTGGTGGTATTGGCTGCCTTGGTGTTTGGAGCCACCATTCCCAGATTTGGCCCAAACCATGGAGCCATGTTAGAAACTCTTTGAAGCTTTGATTCTTCTGAGAGATACAATCTCTATGTCTCTTGTCAAACTTTAGCTTCTGGTGTCTCTTCCAATTCTTATTAAAGAGTTTGATCACCTCCTTTCTCACTACCTTTTTCATTGTAGGATGACTCCTCCCTTGGGGTTTCTTCTCATGTTTGCCATCATCCTCATTTAGAATTTTATTGGTATGAGCAGAGGGATCTTTGTCTTTCAATTCAGTCTTTTCTTCATTCAGTGCTTCAGTCACTACCTTGTTACACAAGAAGATATCTCTTAAAGTTTTAGGAGACTCCTTCAACTCCACCTTCGTGGCACCATTTTCATCATCTGCTTTTCTAGAAACTTCAACCGCTAAACTTTGCTTTTCCTTTAAGATTTCCAGACTAAAACAATCATCTTTGTGAGAAGAATGTTTTAAAGAATCAAAGACATTGATGGTAACGGTCTCATCATTCATCCTTAGTTCAAGCTTCCCGTTTTCAACATCAATCATTGCACGGGCTGTGGCTAGGAAAGGTCTACCCAATATGAGAGGCATTTCATTTTCTACCTCCATATTAAGCACAATAAAATCAGCTGGAAAGATGAACTTGTCAATTTTTACAAGGACATCTTCGACTATACCACTTGGCTTCCTTAAGGATCTATCAGCAAGTTGTAAAGATGCTTGAGTAGGCTTCAACTCGGTAATCCCCAAGGAATTGTAAACAGAAAGAGGCATCAGATTAATGCTAGCCCCAAGATCACACAATGCCCGACTGATTTTTGTGTTCCCAATTTCAATAGGGATATTGAAGCTCCCTGGATCATTACGCTTAGGCGGGACCTTCTTGGTAATAATAGCACTACACTCCTCAGTAAGTGCAACTGTTTGACACTCTTGTAGCTTATGCTTCCTGGAAAGGAGATCCTTCATGAATTTTGCATAGTTTGGCATATTAGCCAATGCTTCAGCAAACGGGATGTTCACATGCAATTTCTTGAAAAGATCAAGAAATCTGTCATAACTTTTTGCTTTTAATTCTGGCTTCAACCTTCCAGGATAAGGTGCCATTTTCATAAGATACTCTTCACTAAGTTCAAATTTTTCTTTTGGAAGAGTAGCTGGCTCCTTCACATCATCAGTCGGTTTCAATATTTCAGGAGATTTTTCAGTTTCTTCTTCAGATTTCTCCTCCTGTTCAACCTTCTCTTCCTCTTCTATAGGTTTTGGTGGGGATGATACCACTTTCCCACTTCTAGTTATAACTGCCATACAATTTTCCTTGGGATTGGTAGTAGTGTTACCAGGAAAGGTACTTGGAGCTCTATCAGATAACTGTTGGGCCAGTTGACCAATCTGATATTCCAGGTTCTTGATTGAAGCTTTAGTGTTCCTGGACTCAGCTCTTCTTTCCTCAATGAAAGCATTGGTACTTTTTTGATTAGCCTTACTCTCTTCCATGAAAGCGTTAGTACTTTGTGCTAATGTTCCTACTAAACGCTCCAAGTCGGAAGGCTCTCTTTTTGGAATAGGTGGTGGCTTTAGATAGTTGTCAGATGTCATATCTAAACCAGTACCTTGATAACTCTTCCTTTGGTAACTATTACCGCCAGCAGAATTATTCTGATTCCTTGAGAAATTTTGCTGATTAGGGCGCTGATCATACCAAATGCCATTTACCTGCAACTGTTGAGCAGAATCTGAAGACATCAATGTAGAACAAGCATTGGTGTCATGATCTTCATGACAATATTCACAGTCAAGAACAACTGCACTTGCTTGAACTTTAGAAAGCTGCATCCTCTCAAACTTTGCATTCAGATTAGACATCTGTTGTGATAACAACTTTTGCTCTGCCAGCATTGCATTATTATCATTGAGTGGCACTACTTCCCTTTTTCCTGTCCTTGTAGATGTTTCATTCTCATTCTTAGCTAACTTGTCAATCAGATGATATGACTCTGAAGCTAGCTTATCACCCAAAGAACCACCTGCTGCAGTATTAATGACCAGTTTCGTCTCCGGTAAACAACCATTGAAAAAGATTCTCACTTGGTCCCCTTGAGATAGGTTATAATGAGGAACCTTTCTCATGAGGGCCTTGAATCTATTCCAAGAAGCGCAGATGGTCTCTCCAAATTGTTGTTTGAAGGAGGTGATATCATTCACCATGTTGTTGTATTTCTCCATGGGGAAGAACTCTGCAAAGAATTTTTCAGACAAGTTTTCCCAAGAAATGATGCTATCAGCAGGTTGTCTTTCCACCCAATCAAGAGCTTTTTCCTTAACAGAAAAAGGAAAAAGTCTCAATCGTATTGCATCATCAGAAACATGTGGAGGTTTTGTAGAGTCACAGATTCGTAAAAATCTGTCAACGAATCTGTGAGGATCTTCATTGTCCTCTCCTCCATACTTTTCTCTCTCGGCCAACTGAATGATGTTGGCCTTGAGCTCCCATTGATTGTTCCCAAGTTCTGGTGGAACAATTCCAGCATTGGGCCTGTTAAAGATAGGTGTGAGGATGGTGTTCATCCTAGGATCAGCATTCTGATTAGGGGCAGCCATCTCTAGGGTTTCAGCCACTGGAATGAGAGTTGTCTGTGCCCTTTTTCTCTCCTTCTCTCTTTGAGCAATTCGTTCGCTTCTCCTTAGAAAAGCACTGCTTTGCATACAACTTCAGAGAAAAGATTAATAGCACAGATTCAAAACAAAAATAAAATTAAAAATAAAAACAATTTAATCTTTAAAATCAAGATTAATTGATTTTAGAAAAACACTCCCCGGCAACGCGCCAAAAACTTGACGTGAATCGGCAAGTGTACCGAATCGCGCAAGTAATACAATGATAAGTCAAAGTTCGTATCCACAGAGAGTGTGTTTAAATCAATTAAAATCTTCCTTTTAAGATTAAATATTCAAAGATGTTTTTGACACGAATTTAAGGATTGTGTGGTAATTTGATTTGTAAAATAAAAAGACTTGTTTTTGTTCTTTTTGAAAAATAAAGAAATAATATAAGGGTTTGAATATGTGAAAAAACGCTGCAGTAGGGTAACACTCACCAATGATCCCCACCTTTTACTCTGGATTAAGTTAAATATTAATATATAAATCGTGAAATTAGATAATTATCAGATAAAGGTATCAATAGTTAATTCTCAATCCTTGAGGAATTAACCCTTTAATCTCATATAAAACCCTAATTCCTTGAGGAATTAACGATAATTAAAACCTTATGAATCATGTCTATGTCTAGATCATGTTCATACCGTCGTTCTATCCCCTTTCTGGATTAAAGACCTCAGATCCCTCTTGTTGGCCCTAATCCTCGGATTTATTATTACTTACTAGATTGATCGGATCTAATAATAACAATAACAATACGATCAGAATGAACGAAATTCAAAAGATAAATATATCAATAAAACTCAATCC
>JAVKPL010000627.1:0-14995 GCA_032173675.1 Gastrolobium villosum
AAGTGCCACTGTTTTGAGGATGCATATGCCACTGTTTCGGTTGGACAACCTCACCATTTTGATGCCACTGTTTCTGCACACAATACTCACTGTTTTAGTGCCTCACATGCCACTGTTTCTGCATAAAATGCTCACTGTTTTAGTACATAATGTGCCACTGTTTCTGCATAAAATGCTCACTGTTTTGATGCCACATATGTCACTGTTTTGCACCAAAAATACTCACTGTTTTAGTACTTAACGAGCCACTGTTTCTGCATAAAATAACCACCATATTGATGTGCAAACACCACTATTTATGCCACTGTCTTAATGCTCAAAAACCACCAATTATGCCACTGTTTCAATGTTCAAAAACCATCACTTGTGTCACTGTTTTGGATGTTCAAATGTACCATTCATGCCACTATTTTAATGTTCGAAAACCACTCTCTTTGCCACTGTTTTTGATGTGTAAATATCACCACTAATGTCACTGTTTTAATGATTAAATGTTACCATTCATGCCACTGTTTTGATGCACAAATAACACTACTTATGCCACTGTTTTGAGGTTCAAATGCCATTGACTATGTCACTGTTTTAACATTCAAATGCCACTGTTTCTGCCACTGTCTAATGCCACTGTTCAGCCACTGTTTTGAGGTCCCAAAATGTCACTGTTTCTGTTTTAAAATGGTCACTGTTTCTGCTGTAAGGTGCTACTGTTTTTTGGCTGTAAAACGTCACGGTTTCTGTCCACTGTTTTTAAGTAAAACGTCACTGTTTTTGCCCACTATTTTTAAGGAGAACGTCACTGTTTCTGCCCACTGTTTTTAAGGAAAAAGTCACTGTTTCTGCTCACTGTTTTAAGAACAACCGTCACTGTTTTCTGCTGTAAAACACTGCTGTATGCTCACTGTTTTTCTGCTGTAAAACACTGCTGTATGCTCACTGTTTTCCACTGTAAAACGCTGCTGTATGCTCACTGTTTCTGCTGTAAATCGCCGCTGTAAATGATTGGTTGTAATTGATTTAGGTGCGCTTAAGAAGTGAGATACTTCGCTGCTGTTTGGTATTGTTAAGGCACACAAGGTAAGTGTCAGGCGATATTACCTAATGTGACTATTGACTACTGGTATAAAATTGTGCAATGATGCTCCATATTCCGTAAAATTATTATGTTCCTTATGATGAAAGGAAACTGCCAAAAATGTGCCGTGATGGCTATATGATTATGAGGTAAAGACATTATGTGGCAGCATAACGCATAACGCATATGAAAGGTATATAAGCATGCACCTTACATCATACCGCATTTTTGTACGTTTTGTGTGTGAAAGCATAGCATGGCATGCATGTACCAAGAGCATATAGGTCTTGCTTTTTAGAATAGTTATGTACAGGACCATGTGTTTGAGCAAGCATCATATAGGCATCCCCAAGGTACCGGGGTATGGGACACTTGGCATCAGTCCGCATAGGCCCACAGTTAGAATCCACATGGAGCTCAGGTGCCAAGGTATATTTGATTCCACTGTGAAGTGCGCGTACGACAGTGCTAAAAGCGCAAAGGAAAGGCGTTATATACGCAATATATGAATATGATGAAAAGGAAAGGCGTTATATGCGCTATATATATGAATATGATGAAAAGGAAAAAGGAAAAGGAACAAGGATATGTTGAAGTGACTGTTTATGATTTTGTGCCTAGTTAATACTGTTATATTACTAGTTCTGTTGCCACACTACTGGGATTATTCTCACCCCTTTGGGGCTGCTATTTTCCTAAATGGCAGGAGGACGTAAAAGCATTTGAAGGCGTGATGTTTGCTGTTGCTTGCTGATGAATGGACTTGTACTGTTGCTGTTTGATTGATTTGGATGACTGTAATGCTAAATGTTTTGGTACTCTTGGATGGCTCTGGGTAGCTCTGTTTATTTGAAGAATGCTTCTATCGGCAGGGTTAGTAGTCTTGTTTCCCTTCCAAGTTTTTTTTTTCCTTCAATGAAAATTGAGCAATGTAATTAGGGATGCTCAATTTTCACCACTTCAATTTTTCTTGGGTTATTTTCGGACATGTTTGTGATACAGCTGTTTTCAGCGAGGCAAATTGAAAAATTATTCCGTTGTGAGTGATTCAGTTTTGATACGATAAATGCAGGTAACTAGATTATGCGAATTGGGGAGCGATTCTGTTTGTTCGGTTGGCTGGACTCAACGTGGTACACGCCTTGCTGTTGGAACTAGCGATGGTAAAGTCCAGATATGAGTTTACGTGTCAATCCAATCTTATGCAATTGCAAGTACAGTTAGCAGTTTTTACTTATTGGGTTTTATATGAGTTATGATGCAGGAAAAGTGATTGTGTAATGTTATAGAGATTCGTGTTGCATGCCTTAGTTTTTTTTTTTGCTTCAAAAAGTGCGGGCCCCACACAAAATTTTATTTGTGTAGAAAAATTTTTTTTGTCACGTGACATGATAAATGCAAGGATTGTTTTTTATCCATATTCTAAGCAATTTGAGGGCACCCTTCTTTTGAGAAGGTTTTTTTAAGTGTCTTTTCTTTTTTTGCTTTGATACTTATACTGCTTTCAATATTTAGCCATGCATGATGCGTGCGTTAAAATATAAAATACAAAAAGTTGGTTGTGTATTAATATTTCAATTAAATGAGATGAGGGGCGTGGCTAAATACTAGCCAATAATTGCTAAGTGTATCGGTATTCTCACAAAAAATAAAGGATACAGGAGGAGTTAGGAATCTCTTTCTTTTGATTACTTGCTTTGAGTTTTCATCCCCTCAGTTTTCCTCATGTTTTTTAATTTGCCTCCGTATTGTACTATTATATTCCTCATGTTTTTTAAGGACGTGACTAAATACCCTTATCTTTTGTTTTATTGTTTTGTGGTGTCAAGATATTTTTTTTTCTGCGTCACATCCCTGGAACTTGCTATGTTCTCTTTATTCTTTCTTTCAGAAACATTTATATCTAGAATGTTGCTAACCAGCATGATTTGACACATGTCTCTAACTATTCGATCTCTATGTAGATTTGGGATGCATCTCAATGCAAGATGACGAGAACTATGGAAGGTCATCGTTCACGTGTTGGGGCCTTGGCCTGGAGTTGTTCTCTTTTGTCTTCTGGTGGCAAGGACAAAAACATTTATCAATGAGATATACGTGCGCCGGAAGATTTTGTCAGTAAACTGTCTGGCCACAAGTCAGAGGTCAGACCTTGTTTTTATTTGCTCATAAATAATATGGTCTAACCAATTTGCTAGTTAGGGGTGTTTGGTTTGGGTTTTCTTTTCAAAACCCCATGCATTACATATTGGTATTTTATGAATTCAATGTTTGGTTCAATGCTTTTTAAAAATTTCCCAGCCAACTCATTTGGCTATGCTTCTACAATTCTGTGCAAAATGGAACAATAAACCGAGACTAACAATTCCACTTTGAAAGTGGTATTGTATGATAACTAGGCAAATGGGATATACAGAATGAAGGATTTGACATAACTACCCTTCTATTATGGGTTACTTTTGTAATGATATTAAAAATATTTGTATTGATATTAAAAATTTAATAAGGGGTTACTTTTGTAATTTTATACCATTTACCCATCAATATTCTATCATCAACCAAATATAGACTTTATAAATCTTACATAATTTGCCCAGAAATTTTTTTTCTAACCAAACAACTTTTTTTACATTTTCCTACCAAACTTACTTTCCAAACAATTCTCTATCAGTTATATTTCCCTAGTATTCAAAAAATTTCTCCTCAACCAAACGTCTCCTTACTGTGCATGGAATTTAGCATTCTTCGTGTATTTAATTTTTTTTTCCGTTTTTGGTTTTTCAAAGGTTTGTGGACTGAAATGGTCTTATGATAACCGCGACTTGGCATCCGGAGGAAATGACAAAGAGTATGCAACTGCAAACTATATCATCTATATGAACTGCCCCATAGCACTCTTTCTTTACTTCTTGGCATTGTTAACTAATAATTTATTTTGTATGTTTGCAGTTGCTGGTTTGGAATCGACTCTCTACCCAGCCCATCCTGAAGTACTGTGAGCATAAAGCAGCTGTTAAAGCTATTGCATGGTCTCATGTTCATGGACTTCTTGCATCTGGAGGAGGAACTACAGACAGATGTATTCGCTTCTGGAATACAACTACAAACTCGCACTTAAGCAATGTGGACACGGGAAGTCAGGTATTTACTTTGGTTTACATTTGATCTATTACAAGGTTCGTTATTGGGTAGCACTTTGAAAGGATTGAATTTTTTCTAGTTTTAAGTAATTCATGTAACTCATTTAAAGCATAAAAGAAAAACTAACTGCCTCGCCTAACCAAAGCCTACTTGATGTAAATGAGATGAATAAGATAGAGGTTTTCACGTATTATCCTTTTATTCTTATAAAGAGACAATTTCTTAGATTCGAACACGTGACCTTTTGGTCATCAAGAGAAGCTTTACCTCTTCTGTAGATTCATTCTCGTAAGAATAACTCTGAATAGGGAAATAATAACAAAAAAGAGAAAGGATCAATAACTTAATACAACAACGGTGAACCTCCCAATTAAGTTGAAGACTGATATTGTAACGCCCGACCGCTTCAAGCATCAACGACTATCCCCACATACTAACACGAGACTTTTCAGTGTGTTTTTTCCTCACTCGCACACTTCCCGGGAAAACTTCCCAAGAGGTCACCCATCCCTGAATTGCTCCAAGTCAAGCACGTTTAACTGTGGATTCTTCCGATCCGGGCTACCGAAAAGTAGATGCATCTTGTTAGTATAGGTAGTACCAATTAGTATAGTTAGATGCATCTCTAGATTCATTCTCGTAAGAATAACTCCGAATAGGGAAATAATAACAAAAAAGGTAAAGGATCAATAACTTAATACAACAACGGTGAACCTCCCAAGTTGAAGACTGATATGGTTCTCTATTGATGGAATCTTCATGGATATTGTTGAAAGATAATAATCGACATTTTTCCTTGCAAATTTGCATTTTCGTTTGCCTTTTCTCAAAGAAAGGGAAAGTTGGAGGGATGCTGCCAAGATTGAAATGGGCATTAATACAACATGATACATTAATACAACTTTAACTTAAAGAAGACATAATCAAATCTATGTGGCATGGACAAACTCCATGCTCACCAAATAAGGCACAATGCCTGTAACATCCCGCGTAAATACGAAATATAATTATGTTGCTATGAAGATCATGGATACTGCCATGGAATATGAGTACCTATTTTATGCATGTGAGATCCTAGTTAAGAGTATAGGAATAATTAAATTTTAATACACAGAAAGCATAACACTACAAAAAATTTTTATGAGTGATCCTACTAAGTATGCGCCTATTGTATTACAAAAAAAAAAATTAAACCCCTTTGTATGCGTGACACCTAACCCTCATGACTACCTACATGCACGCCACTTGCCCTCACCATCCCCTTGCATGATCGCCATCTGTGCAACGTGGGGACACTTGGAAATCTTGCATTGCAAGCCGCGGCCAGGTTCTTTTAGAGTCATGGATTCCATTCAATTAGGTAGAAATATGATTACCTTGGTTCCTTTTGTGCATGTAATAAGACAAATCCTGACCATGAAATCAACAGCAAGACAACTTTACCCCATTCCCCCATCGCAGGCTTTTAGAATAAAGAGAAAAGCAATCTAAATTGCTGGTGACTTTAACCTCACCCAATCAGCCCTTGATCCTTTAGGTTTTATCATTAATAAAGTTTGTATAGTACTACACGTTAGTTAGTGGAAACACATGATAACCTTATTTCCTCCATCATTGGTGCGCTTAGGATAGATAGAGGATCATGATCCATTACCCTTTGACTTAATGTGTCACAAGGAAAAGATCCCATCCATTATTGTCTCCCTCACCACGTGCGTTGGGAGTGTAGAAAAAGGAACTAAAGGTGCTGACCCCAATCTCAGCTAAGCCTTTGCCCTATGAAAGTAACGTGGTCAGCTTGCATGAAAAATGACTGGCCGAAAATCTCATTTCCCTTACCCTGTTTTACTTTGGTGCGCATAATAGGAGTGGAATGAGGAGATATTCTGGTCAATTGTTAGAAGCAATCAGTCCTAGCTTTCCTTGCATGTCCGCCACCTTGCTCCATTCTTCTTGCATGTGCAGCACTTGTCATTTCAACCTTTCACTCCTTCCATGCGCATAGAGTGTGGGGGAGCAGTCTGTGTGTTGGTTGACTGGTTAGCGCACTCAACCTTTGGTGGAGAGCACACATTATATTCCATCCTTGCTCTACCGTAAACCAAGCAACAAGGTTGCATGTGTTGTTTCTTCCTCCACCTCTCAAATCGTAAGTTGCTAAGAGGGGAATATCTTCACCAAAGTCCCCATCCTCATTTCCTATGGTCCAACCGACCATTAAACCTCAAGTGGAGATGCTGACTTGAGCCAATAATGTTCCTCCTTCCCTTGTTCGGCTGCTTCCCTACAACTTAGGAGGTGAGGTAAATTTCCATTGCCTCTTCGTTCATTCATACCAGACCTAATGCTGATTAAGTTTTCCCTTTCCTTGCTGGAGCATGATTCTGTCTTGTGTGAGTCGCCTCTCATTACATGCAGCTGGTCCGTTTGCTTGGAGCCTAGGAGAGTGTGGTTTCTGATTTAACCTTGAGTGCTTGATGGAAGGTAAGAACTCGAACCTCAAGTCCCCCTTCTGCCTCTTTCGATTATTATGTGCATGCTAGGAGTATTATTCTGGTCCTTCCTACCTGCTTGGTGCACCTTTCGGCCCTCTCATGTCTGATTAGGAGAGTATGATAATTGTGTGGTATCACTATAATGTAGAACTTAAAATAAAAACAATTATTCTCTTGTGGAGAAGACAAAACTTGTATTTCTCTTTTTCTTGTGATATGTTGCTTACAATATGGATTAGTTTATATAGGCACTAGATTGCCTTTTCATGAACCAAAACATTAAATTAGCCATAAACCACAAAACTAAACTTCCAACTCTTGGCCTCTCTAACTCTTGGCCTTTCACTTTCTCACAACTCTTGGCCTTTCACTTTCTTACAACTCTTGGCCTTTCACTTTCTTTACAACTCTTGGCCTTTCACTTACCTAAACACATGACTCCTTAATTAAGACTATTAAATATAAAACTAACAAAACATTTAAAGTTTATTCAACAATTCTCCTTCATAAACTTAAATGGTTCTGCCATCTTTCATCCCAAGCATCTTCTTGCAATTGTTGAGCAGCAACGTCGGCAGTGGCTTTGTGAAGATGTCTCCGACTTGCTCTTGACTGGTCACGTGTGTTAGCTCCACATTTCCTTCCTTTACTTGATCCCGGATGAAGTGAAATCGGACGTCAATATGCTTGCTTCTTTCATGATTTACCGGGTTCTTGGCTAGCTCTATAGCCGACTTATTGTCAATTCGGATCACAGTTTGGCCGACTTGTTTTTCCTCCAACTTGCTTAGCAAATTCCTGAGCCACATTGCATGACAAACACACCAAGATGCAGCTACATATTCAGCTTCACATGTCGACAGTGTCACAATAGGTTGCTTCTTCGAAATCCAGGTGAATGCCGTGTTGCCCATGAAAAACACATAACCAGCCGTGCTCTTTCGATCATCTACGTCTCCACACCAATCACTGTCAGAATATCTAATCAACTTGTATTTTGCCGAGCTCGAGTAGTGTAACCCGTGTGAAACTGTACCTTGAACATACCTCAGAATTCTCTTTACCGCCTTCCAATGTGTGTATCTCGGCTCCTCCATGAACCGACTTACTATGCCGACACTTAACGAGATATCCGGCCTCGTGCATGTGAGATAACGTAGGCTTCCCACCAAACTTCTGTACTTGCTTGCATCAACACGGTCTCCTCCATCAAACTTAGAGAGTTTTGAACCGGGTTCCATTGGTGTTGAAACTGGGTTGCAATCTTCCATCTTGTACTTCTTCAAAATCTTTTTTGCATAAGCCTCCTGTGACACGAAGATTCCCTTCTCATTTTGTTTTACTTCCAAACCAAGAAAGAACTTCATCAAACCTAGATCTGTCATTTCGAACTCTCTTGTCATTGTGCTCTTGAACTCTTGTATCATCTTGGCATTGTTTCCCATAAAAATGAGGTCGTCAACATAAAGAGCCACAATTAACAAGTCTCCTCCATTTTTCTTGACATAAACAGCATGTTCATATGGACATTGTTCAAGTCCATTCTCCTTGAAGTATTTGTCAATACGAGCATTCCATGCCCGTGGTGCTTGCTTCAACCCGTAAAGTGCTTTCTTCAATCTCAGCACCTTCTTCTCTTCTCCTGCCTTCATGTAGCCCGGCGGTTGTTCCACATAAACTTCTTCTTCAAGAACACCATTCAGAAATGCCGACTTTACATCCATTTGATGCATTGGCCATCTGTATTGAGCAGCCTGTGAGATGAGTAGCCGAATTGTCTCCATCCTTGTAACAGGGGCAAACACCTCGTCATAGTCAATTCCAGCCTTCTGCTTATAACCTTTTGCAACTAGTCGAGCTTTATATCGTTCTATCTCCCCTTGAGCATTCATCTTCTTCTTGAACACCCACTTCACTCCAATGGGCCGACTTCCTTCTGGTAGCTCGGCTAACTCCCATGTGTTATTTCGGTCAATGGCTTCTATCTCCTCATCCATGGCATCTTGCCATTTCTTATCTCGGATGGCTTCTTCAAAACTTATGTTCTCAGAGTCTGCAAGAAGACAAACAAAATGTACCTCACTTGTTGACTCATATATGTCTTGTATGCTTCGCATCCTGGGTTGTCGTACCTCATCTTCATCATCAGAAGCTTCAGGACTTGCCGGGTTGATAATTTGTGTTGAGATTCCGTCTTCAAAGTTTACCTCAGAAGAATTGTTCCAGTCCCACTCATTTGTTTCATTGAGCTTTACATCTCTGCTTACTATGACTTTCTTGTTGACGGGGTCAAACAGCTTATACCCCTTTGTTTTTTCATCATATCCAATAAAAACATATTTCTTGCTTTTATCCTCGAGCTTGGTTCTGAGCTGGTCCGGTATGTGTGCATAGGCTATACTGCCAAAAACTCTGAGATGAGCCACTGAAGGCTTTTGACCGCTCCATGCTTCCTGTGGAGTTTTATCATCCAAGTTCGAATGTGGACATCGGTTCTGCACATACACAGCACACTGCACAGCTTCCGCCCAAAACTCCTTCGGCATCCTTTTATTCTTCAGCATTGACCGAACCATGTCAAGAATAGTCCGGTTCTTCCTTTCAGCCACGCCATTCTGTTGTGGTGAGTATGGTGCTGTTAGAAACCTCCTTATCCCCTGTTCCTCACAGAAAGACATAAACGTTGTTGAGGTATATTCCCCACCTCTGTCAGACCGCACCGATTTGATATAGCTTCCAGTTGCCTTCTCAATCATCACCTTGAAACTTTTGAACACATCAAACACCTCGGACTTCTCCTTCAGAAAGTAAACCCAAGTTTTCCGTGAGAAATCATCAATAAAGGAAATAAAATACTTCTTACCGCTGAAGGAACCCGGATTGATGGGTCCACACAAGTCGGTATGTATTAGTTCCAGAGGTTGCTTAGCCCGGAATCTTGTCATCTTCTGAAACGTGGTCCTGGCATGCTTGCCAAGTACACAACTCTCACAAAACTTTCCTTCAAAGTTGATGCCAGGTAACCCTTCCACCATCTTCTTCTTTGCCAACTCGGTTAGACCACCATAATGTAGGTGACCAAACCGGAGATGCCAAAGTGACGCCTTATCTTCCACCTCGGCTTGTAAACATTCAACCTGTATACATTTCAGATTTAGTTTATACATACGATTCTTACCCATTTGAACCCGAACTATCAGCCGACCTTGCTCATCTTTCAAATACAATACTCGGTCTTTCATAATAACCGAGTAACCTTTCTCCATCAGTTGACCCATGCTTAAAATATTGCTTTTTAGGTCGGGTACATAGTACACATCTCGAATTGAGCCAATTAACCCGTCCTTTTGTAGGAAACAGATCGTACCTCGGCCTTTTACCTCAACCTTTGAGGCATCCCCGAACGAAACATGTCCGATTTCCACCTTTCTCATCTCCTTGAAGAAGTCCTTATGTCCGCACATGTGGTTGCTCGCACCCGTGTCAAGATACCACTCCATGTCATCGTCTGGACTTCCTTTACTGTGTGTCATTAACAAGACACCATCCTTCATCTCGCCTTCTGTGGCTAGGTTGGACGTCTCCTCCACCTTTTTCTCCTCTCTGCATTCTCTTGCGAAATGTCCGACTTTGCCACAGTTGTAACACTTGTCCGAGTTACAATCTTTTGCATAGTGACCAAACTTTCCACATTTGTAACACTCGATGTTTGAATAATGTGACCGACCTCCTCGTCGACCTCGTCCTCTTCCTCTCCAGTTTTGTTGATTTGACTGTCCTACCTCATCACTATACACTTCTTGACTTCGGCCTCGACCTCTACCACCACGGCTAGTACCTCGTCCACCGCGGCCACGTCCTCTACCTCGAAAATTTTGAGAATAGAGCATCTTCTCATCTTTAATTGTTGCTTTGGTCTGAAGTGCCTGCTCAAGAGTTTCCTCCTTCTTCTTCTTTCTTTGTTCATGCGCTTCAAGGGAACCCGCCAACTCGTCAATGGTGAGTGTAGACAGGTCCTTGGACTCCTCTATGGCACAAACCACGTTTTCGAACTGGTCTGTCAAAGATCTCAAGATTTTCTCCACCACTCTGGTGTCAGGTATATCTTCTCCATTCCGTTTTAACTGGTTCACAATTCCTTGAACCCGGGCAACGAACCCGGATACTCCTTCCGTGTCCTTCATCTTCATTCCCTCCAACTCGGCACGAAGGGTTTGAAGCCGGACTTGTTTAACCCGGTTAGCTCCTCTATAGACATTTGCTAAGATGTCCCAGGCTGCCTTTGAGGTCTCACAATTTGCTATCTTCTCGAACCCGGATTCGTCTACAGCTCGGAAGAGCATGAATAACGCCAGCTTGTCTTTTGCACGTGTCTCTTTCAACGCTTTGGTTTGAGCCGCCGAATGGCCTCCAGTGTCCTGCGGTTCTACAAAACCTGCTTGAACATTCTCCCAAGCGTCCTGGGATCCGAGAAGAGCCTTCATCTGGATGCTCCAATTCTCGTAGTTCTCCTTCGTCAACTTAGGTAGTGCCATATCACTCCCCCTCTCCATAGCTCTGATACCAATTTGTGGTATCACTATAATGTAGAACTTAAAATAAAAACAATTATTCTCTTGTGGAGAAGACAAAACTTGTATTTCTCTTTTTCTTGTGATATGTTGCTTACAATATGGATTAGTTTATATAGGCACTAGATTGCCTTTTCATGAACCAAAACATTAAATTAGCCATAAACCACAAAACTAAACTTCCAACTCTTGGCCTCTCTAACTCTTGGCCTTTCACTTTCTCACAACTCTTGGCCTTTCACTTTCTTACAACTCTTGGCCTTTCACTTTCTTTACAACTCTTGGCCTTTCACTTACCTAAACACATGACTCCTTAATTAAGACTATTAAATATAAAACTAACAAAACATTTAAAGTTTATTCAACAAATTGTTAATAATTTCCATGGTCTCAACACTGTTATCTGGTACTGCCTCTCCACTGCATGCAGATTGGAACCAAACCTCACCTTGCCCTCCTGCTCTAGACCGAAGAACACTAAGAACCAGCTCACACTTCTTCTTCGCATCACAAGGGTGAGAGTCCGGAAGGAGAGGAACTCAGCATCTAAACTTTTGTCTCTCTCCTAGCTTGACCGAGAATTCAACAGCAAGGAAGTGTAGTGAGGTGTAATGCCCCAAAAACCGTGGAGCTTCTTTGGGGATATGCCAGAAATATTTATCACACTTTGTTCCTTCCTGCCTCACTTGGTTGTACACCATTATCCTAAGAGGTAATATGTTATTTCTGCTCCTTGGTGACTTGTGTTCTTGCGTCCCTTCATCACTTCTGCATGAAGGAGATGTTCTGCATTATGTGATAAATAACTTAAGCTATTATTCCTTTCCCACTCTTGTGCACGGTCACCTTTAGAAGTGTGGAGCTTGCTGTTTTAAGGAGCTTCAAGGATTGAGGTGGTGTTCCTTGTTCCATTTGGTTCCCTTGTGTGTTGCCGTGAGGTAGGCACAGAGCCTCTACTCTTTTCCTCCTTGCTCACCCGAGAAGCAACCTCTTAGAATGTAAGTTCTGGTGGTTCCTTGCCTCACAACTTCGACCAGCCCTACTTGAGTTCCTTATTTTTCTTGCATGTGGATGACTCTGCTCTGATTGGATTCTATCCTTTCTTTTTTTTCATGTAACTGGATTCGGATCCTTGGAATATAGGAAGAGTAATGGGGCTGCTCCCTGCTGGTTGTGGTCATTAGTGCGTGTGGAAAACTGGTGAGTGAGCTTCAAGTTTCTTTTCCTCTTCTTCTCTGTTTCGGTTGGCATGGGACTCTTGGGGATCAAAGTCTGTTCTTAACTCTCACTTCATCACTGTCTGGTTTATATTAATGTTTTAGAAGAATATTGGTGCTGTCAATTTTGTTCTCATGATTCGGTCCCTGCATGCATATAACAAAATATGATATTTTGGCTATTCCTCTCCTTTTAAATCTGACCCCCCTTACGAGCAACCCTAAGACTGAATGTTAGTATGTTTAAAATGAAATTGTAAACTTGAACCATGGCCTTTCTAATGGTACTAGACCAGCCTTGGATTGGAATATTTGGTTAAAATTGGCATGCATTGAAACTGTATGGTCCGCCAACTTTAGACCTTGCTTAATTCCACTTGGACTTTGTAAGAACTAGTTGGTGAATAGGTATAATGTGTGTCCCCTAGCTTCCAGCTGTTCTGAGCCTGCAAGTGTGTTATTGTGTTGTGTTATTCTTGTATTTCTGCCATTTAATTCTGCCTTGATAGGACCGATTGGGTCTTGGGGTCACACACACACAGAATCAATTTGAGCATGGAATATGGTTCCCCTTGTAGGACCTTCTGTTCTGCATAAACAGTAGAAGTTAACTAGTGTGGCTTGTGTCTAATTCAATTAGACAGTATGTGTAATGGCCCTTTTGCGCACACTAGGCTTAGTGGAACCATTAGTCTTGAATGCTTGTTAAATCAAATAAAATACAAGGATGGGAATAATGGAAATGACTTGGAAATTATAGGATTAATATGGAACCAATTCTGACTTGTCGCATATGTATTTAGGTGCACGTAGCTCTTGTAGAGTGAGCTGAATGTTGGTGTTGTTGCTTATTGCTTGGACACAAGGTAAGTGTCAGGCGATATTACCTAATGTGACTATTGACTACTGGTATAAAATTGTGACATGATGCTCCATATTCCGTAAAAGTATTATGTTCCTTATGATGAAAGGAAACTGCCAAAAATGTGCCGTGATGGCTATATGATTATGAGGTAAAGACGTTATGTGGCAGCATATGAAAAGTATATGTGCCGCGATGACTATATGAAAGGTATATAAGCATGCATCTTACATCATACCGCATTTTTGTACGTTTTGTGTGTGAAAGCATAGCATGGCATGCATGTACCAAGAGCATATAGGTCTTGCTTTTTAGAATAGTTATGTACAGGAACATGTGTTTGAGCAAGCATCATATAGGCATCCCCAAGGTACCGGGGTATGGGACACTTGGCATCAGTCCGCATAGGCCCACAGTTGGAATCCACATGGAGCTCAGGTGCCAAGGGATATTTGATTCCACTGTGAAGTGCGCGCACGACGGTGCTAAAAGCGCAAAGGAAAGACGTTATATACGCAATATATGAAAATGATGAAAAGGAAAGGCGTTATATACGCTATATATATATGAATATGATGAAAAGGAAAAAGGAAAAGGAACAAGGATATGTTGAAGTGACTGTTTATGATTTTGTGCCTAGTTAATACTGTTATGTTACTGGTTTTGTTGCCACACTACTGGGATTATTCTCACCCCTTTGGGGCTGCTATTTTCATAAAATGGCAGGAAAAAGGAAAGCACACTTGAAGACGTGAGTATATGGATGCATGCTATTGATTAATACTGATTGGACTTTGGCTGTTGCTGCGTGATTGCTGGATGACTGTATATTCTTGTATATTTCGAAAACTTAGATGATGGTTGGAATTATTACCTTAACTCTGTTTAGTCTTTTATGAACAGCGGCTGTTTGGAAAACGTTTTGTGAAAAGAATTTTTGAACGTTTTATTAAGTGCTGAATTTTAACAGTTTTACCGGTACTTTACGGGTCATGTTTCAAGGGGCAAACGAACTCCGATTTACTATTATTTTATATGCACGCGAAGCCCCGGAAATTTACTTTCAAACTGTGCAAGTTTCATTTTTATACGAAACCTGTACGAATTACAGTGAGCTTCGCCTTACAGTCTGTTTCCAGAAAACGGACAGGATTCACAAGCGTTTTACGTGTCCTGTTCCGTGGGGCTATTCACCTCCGAATCGCGCATAATTTATATGTACGCGATGCCCCGGATGTCTAGTTTTACAGAAGCTTAGAATATTTTTTATCGCATCTAAATTCGATTTTATACAGATTTTATAAGACAGCAAGGTTTTCTGAAAAGCGTAGAAAATTCAGCAAAGGGTTTCTCATCTTTCTCAAATTATTTTTATGAGGATCAAACCTGGACTTTTTTTCAAGTCTCCAAGTTAAATGTTATTTAATAAAGTTTTTAATTAATTGAGTTCTTTACCGCTGCAACTCTAATACGATTTAGCAAACAACCCTCTTGGATGCATACAAGAGTGGGTGTTACACTAATTGGTATCAGAGCAGTTTGGTTCAGGATATTTGTTTTTGATTAAATTATGTGCTGCTTGTTGAGTGATTGTTGTTTGGAAGGACCAGAAATGAACCAAGTAGATGGCAAAAAAT
>JAVKPL010000628.1:0-15273 GCA_032173675.1 Gastrolobium villosum
CAAAATATTCTTCCACTTTGGATTCTTCTACCGTAGTAGGTTCCTCCTCGGTTTCGAATTCTTGAGTAGCTATTGCCACATCCTGATCTTTCAAGTATGAATTTCCCTCAACGTCTTCAGTGACTTGCTTGTAAAGAGGTGCAACATTTTCTATATAATTCTCTTGAGCTATAATGGATAACTTCTCCTCAGCTTCTTGCTCAACTATTGGCTGATCCTGGAGTGCTTGGTATTCTTCGTAAACCACTGTCTCGATCAGATCGAGAACTTCTTCAGGTTCCATAGTGTGAAGTGGTATTCCAGCTGCTAGATCTAATTTTATTCTCGAGAGTGGGCATATACCATTGTATAAAATGCGATCAAATTCGCAATCTTCAACTGGACATCTTCTGCATAATTCATGAAGTCTGCACCAAGCATGACACAAATGTTCTTCTTCCTCTTGTGCGAAGGAGGCTATCTTTTTTTAATCTTTTTGGCTTTGGACGGTGAAAAATATTTGCTTAGAAATTTGAATTCTATGTCCTCCCATGTGGGGATGCTTTGTCGAGGTTGAGACTTCAACCACGTCTGAGCTCTACCTTTTAGAAAGAAGGGAAACAAGTGGACCTTAATGGAGTCTTCAGTGGCTCCATCTAACTTTACGCTACTGCAGAAATTCAAATATTTATCTATTAGATCGTAAGGATCCTCTGCATATTCACCCCCAAAAAGTTTTTCACTTTCAATGTTGAGCAACCCTTCCTCCAATTCTAATGGAATTTCAAGTTGTTCAACCATGATGTTAATAGAACATCATAGAGAACGAAAATAAAAAATAAAAAATAAAAAATTAAATATCCAAGCTCAAAGATCAATGGTTATTTATAATATTGGAATTTACAATCCCCGGCAACGGCGCCAAAAACTTGTTGCGAACTCGGCAAGTGTACCGATCGTTCCAAGTAATAAAAGTGATAAGTAAGTATTGTCTCCACAGGGATTGTAGACCAAGTACTACAATAACCAGTCCCCTTAAGTTGAAGGGATCAAAAGAGGTAGCAATTATTGTTGGTTTAAAAACAAAAAGTAAATTAAAAAAGTAAATTGCGTATTTTTAGGTTTTTCTGAAGAAAGAGATGAAGAGAGATTGAATTATAAGAGATGTAAAAAATAATTGAGAAAATATTGCAGTAAGAGGACAAACACCTTTTTCGATGCCCACCTTGTAATCTGAATCAACATTTACATTCAATTTACCCATTGATCAAACGATTCACCATCTTTTATTTGATTGGTTAAGTCCTAATCCCTTAGTGATCTTAACCTTATTAACCCTATGAGAACCCTAATCCCTTAGTAATTCCTTTTTAGGTTAAACGTATAACTCGGTGAATCTTTCACGTTTGCGATTCATGTAGCCTATCCCTAGTGCATACGTGAACAGTTACTTTCCTTCTTGTTAGAAATTAGGATCCCAATATCCCTATTGCGAACCCTAAACCTCGCAATCCCATTAGAATGATCAGATCTAAAAGAATTATAGATGAAGAGCAAAGGAAAATAAATGCAATTAGATAAATAAACATAAACCTGATCCAAATTACAAGGGGTTCACATCAAGGGTTGTGACCCTTACCACAATAAAAGTAGATCTAGCCAACCATAGTCATGACTGATCTACAAAAATAAAACAAAACAAAAAAAAGAAAAAGAAAAGAACTTCGAAGAACTCAAAGATCTTCGAAGAACTCGAAGATCCCAAAGAACTCGAAGAACAAAGACTCAGAATTTTCTCTCAGAAGTGTGACTGCTTTCTTCTGAAGACCGAATTATGTGGAATGGAGTAGCATCCCCTAAATGTGTGAAGAGGAACCCTTAAAGTAGCAGCTAATTAGGGTTTCCGCGCAAATTACGAAAATATCCCTCTGATGAAACATAACGTTAGAATTAAATTACACTTTATTACAGAAACGTATAACGGAAATATTAAATTAAAATAGATTTGAATTCAAATTTTGAATTCAGCAGTGGTGCGACCCTCTGGCGCCTTGTTTGGTCTCTCACGCGGTCTTCCCTTCCTTGTTTTTCAAATTTTGAATCTCTTAACCTATAAAAATATAGAATAATCAGTGAAAGTGTGCCTGAATATGGATTATTAATAATTCATCAAAAATAATAACCTTTATTACTGAATTATTGTCAAATTCTTATTCTTTTCACTCTGAAATATCTATATGTTGAAGGCATATCACTGTTGGTCTATTGTACATGATTACATCTCTACATGTGCTGGCGAGATGCACATTCTCATTGGAAAGTCTCCTTCATTCCCCCTTTTCCCCACCTTTTTTAATAATAATTTACTCTACGTAGATATTTCCAAAAAGGTTTAATTATATACACTCTTATATCTTTGAGTATATTCATTAAAAATTGATTGTTGTTATTATTGGCAGAAATGGCCTAACATGTAGAGGATATTGTGGCAATAGGTTTGTCACATCCACTGTATACTGATACAAGATGTTGGTGTGGGATCTTACATGAAATTTAAAAGAGGGGGGGACATGGAGCTTTATGTATATCATTGTTATAGTTCTAATTGGTACTCTGAGGTGCTAAGATATGGCTGTTGGTAAACCTCAGTACTATCTTCCCCATGACTTGTAAAGATCTTGATAGTAAATCTCAGTAGCCATGTTCCAATACAACACTCTTAAAATAAATTGATAGTATACCTCCTCCGCAGTGTAGCCAAAAATGTCTTTCTATTTTTTTGGGATTGGGAGAAACTCTTGAACCCATGTCTGATCACCAAGTTCTTCCACGGATCACAGAAATTATGAATTACACTGATAAAAGAAATTAGCACCTAAAAGGAAATCATCGTGAAACCCAAATAGAAATCAATCAAAATCACGGCAATCCCGTGCATAAAAAATAGGTGTTACCATTTCAAAGTTTATAAAACGTGTTCTGATTTGTAGTATTTTTGTACTGACAACTCTGTTGCTTTTCTAATGACAGCCTGATGTAGTTGTTAATTGTGCTTCCATCTCCGTGCCTCGTGCTTGTGAAATTGATCAAGGTGATAGTGATCAAGTTTGATTTTTCACAAATATATATGCTCAAAAATGTTATAGCTTGCTCCCGTCTTCTATGACTTTTATAGATTTCTCTCTTCTTCGTACTATATATATAAAGTGTTAGACTGTACTTGAAAATTGATTATACTGATTTTTCACACTATGTCTACACCAACCAAATCCGATATGAAGTGTGTTATTTTAATATGACATTCATATGCTGTGTTGTTATCCTACTTAACTTGGCAAAAAAAAAAAATTCATAAAATCTAGGCCAAATTACTTAACAACATATGCTCCTAAATTAAGAATGAGTAATTTAAAGCTTATGAATCATAAAATCTAGGCCACTCAAAACAGTTTACTTTCTTGATGGACGAATATAACTTTAAATCATAGATAACCCATAATATTGTGTTTGAAATTATTTAACATCAATACCATTAACCTTAATAGCAATGTCTGTATTTTGATACATTAGCATCTTATTTTTGAGTTGGAACATGTGCTCCCTCAGATGGGTATCTTGTAGAGGGTCTTCTTTCTCGAGTTGGATATCTCGGTTGTTCTTCAGCTTGAGAACCCGATTCATCATTCTCATCCCGGATCTCATCTTCAACTCGGACCTCATCTTGGTTATCAACAGCTTGATGCTGGTCATCAATTTCTTCATTTTCTTGATTTTCCCCCCTGCTTCAGCTCGGACAGGATCTGACAGAAACCCGGACTTTGGGCTTCAAGATGTCATGAATGGTCTCATCTTCATGAAAGATCACATCTCGGCTTCTCACGATCTTCTTATTGATTGGATCCCAAAGTCGGAACCCGAACTCACAGCTCGGCGAACCAAGATAGATGCATTCTTTAGTCTTCGCATCAAGTTTTTCCCTTTCATCTTTAGGGACATGCACGAAAGCTCGGCATCCAAATACCTTTAATTGATTATAGGTCGCTTTCCGACCTGTCCAGACTTCTTCTGGAATTTATCCTTCAAGTGGCCATCATGGTGAGAGGTTGACCAAGTCAACAGCAGTTTTGACGGCCTCTCCCCAGAATGATTTCGGCAATCCGGCATTGGATAGCATACTTCGGACATTCTCTTCAATAGTCCTATTCATCCTTTCAGCAAGTCCATTCAATTGTGGAGTCTTGGGTGGCGTCTTCTCAAGTCGGATCCCGGCCGCTTTGCAATATGCATGAAAAGGGCCGCAATACTCACCACCATTGTCAGATCGGACCACCTTCAATTTCTTGTCAGTCTCCCTTTCAACCATAGCATGGAATTCTTTAAAGGATTGGAGTACATGGTCTTTAGTTTTCAACAAATAAACCCACATTTTGCGGGAATGGTCATCAATAAATGAAACAAAATACTGAGCTCCTCCAAGCGATCTCTCCGACATGGAGCAAACATCAGTATGGACGAGGTCAAGAATATACCTGCGTCTTCTGGGCTGATCCAGTTTCACAAAAGAAACCCGGTGCTGCTTTCCAGCTAGGCAATGCGTGCAACTCTCCAACGCTTGGCCTTTCAACCCGGTCAATAATCCTTTCTTGTGAAGGATCTGGAGCCCTTTCACGCTCATGTGGCCGAGGCGCTTGTGCCATAGCTCCAAGCTTGGTTCATCTCGGACAGAATTGGCTTCTCCGCCATTTATCTTTTCTTGCATCACATACAAGGAGCCTTCCTTCTTACCTCGGGAAACAACCAAGTTTCCCTTGGCCAATTTCCATCTAACACTACCGAAGTAGTTCACTAACCCGGCATCATCAAGTTTGCCTACCGAGATTAGATTCAATCGCATGTCAGGAACATGCCTTACATCTTTCAACACAAGTCGGCATCCGACATCCATGGTTAGAGTTACATCACCGACACCAACAATTTTGCTGGTCACCTGATTTCTCATCTTCACGACTCCAAAATCACCACCTCGGTAAGATGAGAAAAAACCTTTGTGTGGAGTAACGTGGAAGGAGGCACCAGAGTCAACAATCCAGGTGCAATCATCATACGCAACATTCAAATAATTATCCTCACCAAGGAGGAATATCTCGGCATCAAGAGTGGCAGCCACTCCAGTGGTGCTCTTGTCTTCCCTCTTCTGGAGAATAATATGATCCGGCTTTACAGAATCGTTCTTCTCATCATTCTGCAAGGTCCAGCAGTCCGGCTTCTTATGACCTGTCTTTCCACGGTAAAAGCATTTCAACTCATATTTCGGCTTTGACCGACCTCTGGACTTTCCTCTTCTATCACGATCTCGACCCCGGCTCTTGCTTCTACCCCGAGAGTCGGATTTTCCTTTGTTCTCAACAACGTTGGCCTCAGATGTGCTTGATGTACCTTGTTCTTTTCTCCTGGATTCTTCGCCCAGAAGGCTGTCTGTCACGACATCCATTTGCAACTTTCCATCTGGAGTCGAATTATTCAAAGTCTCCACTAGAGTATCCCAGCTTTCTGGTAGCGAGCTAAACAACAGCAATGCCTGCAATTCTTCATCAATTTTCATATCAGCTTTTGAAGGCTGATTCATGTTGAGGTGTTCTATCATGCTCATGTCATCCTTGTGTTCTAGCTTCACAAGTCGGCGAACCAGGTGTGCTTTGTTCCTGGGAGTCTTCTTCTGAATCAAGGACTCCAACTTCGTCCACAACTCATATGCGTTCGTGAACTCGGACACGTGCTCAAAGAGGCTCTTGTCAATATATTTTATGTTCGTAGCTACCGCCTTACGACGCAGAATCTCCCACTTCTTGTCGGTCTTGCTTGCCGGTCTCTCATCAAGGATAATGGGCTCATGCAAATCTTTGCAGTAGAGATGATCTTCCATCATCGGTTTCCAGTAGGTGAAATTGTCTGCGGTCAGCTTGAACATATCTCCATCATGGGTTATGCCACTGGTCTCCATCTCGTCTCTCTCAGAACCCGTCGAACCCGGGCTCTGATACCACTGTTGGGAACTCGATTCCCTCAAACTCGGCTATGAAGCCTTTTGTGCGGAAGTCAATCAACCAGATCCGGAGCTCGGATCTCGGCAGTACCTCGACCTGAATATCTCCAGGTCGGGAGTGCAGCGGAAAAATCAAAAAAACAAATAGGAGAGAGAGAGGAAGAACACAACCAGATTTTAACGTGGAAAACCTTCTCTAATGAAGAACTAAAAACCACGGGACCTAGTCCAGATCAAAATCTACTATGAAAATAATGGTTACAAGAATCAAATACACCAATGTGGTGGTTAACTCAACCTCTCCAACAATGGTGATAATCAAACTACCCTAGAGATATTTCTCTCAAACTCTCCCTAGAGATCTCTCAAATTTTCTCTCAAACAAAATCCTCTCTTCTGCCCTAGCCTCCACCCCAACTAATGAGTATTTATAGGAGGTGGGAATTAGGGTTAGGGGTATTTTAGAAAAACCCCTCAAATGGGCTTAGCATTGAAGGAGGGCCCAACAAATGTGTCATCTTAGATTTCACCACCAAGGTGCTAAAATATAAGTATTGATGTTAGAGAGTGGAAAATATAAGTACCTCGACTTGACCTTCAAGGAATTCAACTATATATATGTCCAGTTTATATAAGTATTGATGTTACCTTATAAATAACATAGTGTTATATATGTATTGTTTGAGAAATACGTGGTCTCATTTTGTTTTCTTTGTTTTCCACTTGACCAAGTTGAAAACCTAAATAACCACATGAAAAAGATAAAAATGAAGTCGTACGGCTTGGATTATAGATTAAATTTGAACAGATATATTACAACAGTTCCGCAGGCACCTGATTTTGTTTCGAAAGGTTCCTTTGCAAATCCCAAGCTAATGGAAAGTGGTCCTGCCTTTGTCATACCATACCCCTGTACATCAAAATTTTATTTATCTGTTTTTTACTTTATCAATTACACCATTATCAATTATGTATTGTTAAATTATTAAAGAAATTTAACTTTTTTAATGATATACTATTATATAAAATTTATAGAACCTTTGCATTAATAATGTTGTTAGAAAAGTATAAAAATCATTAAAGTAGTCTCACCTAACAACTTAAACTTTTGTGTTGAATTAGTTCTTTATATGATAGAAAGAGTCTTAACCTACAAAGCATTTGGCAAGTAAATTTGCAATATTGTGCTTGTTGATGTGTCCACTTACTGTCTAATATATATTTTACTTTCCTTCTGTCTAATAATGTCCAATTCATGTCTTGATGGGCATTTTGTAATTTGTTCTCATGCATATCTTCTAAAAGGAACACATGACCATTTCCTCCTCTTTTTGTTTTGTTTTTTGGTGCAGGTGAGATAGAGTAGATAACATTTCAAAGGACTATGATGTACACGACGACATGAAAGAAGATGATTTTTTTTCTTTAGTAAACAGAGAATATGATATTTTGTATAGACATTTCATGGCATTCTTAATAGTTTTATTTGGCAATTATTTCCCTTGTGTAATATTAGTAGAAAACTTGATTAGCTCATATGAACTTAAAACTGATCTTGTATAAATTCTTCAATGATATCAATAAACAAACTTACATATACAATGGTTCATGTTGTATTCACTATTTTGCTTTTAAGCAATTTTTAAGATTATTTTATTTATAGATGTAACATTTATTAAATTTGAAATATTTTTAATTAAAAAAATTCATATATTTAGCCACATTCATGAATGTGGTAAAAAAAATTCAGACATAATTAGCCACATTTTTTTTATTGTGGCAAATCATACAATTTAACCACATTTATAAAGTGGTTAAATTAACAATAATTGTGGCTAAAAAAATGCTACCACACTCAATCAAAATGTGGCAAAGTGAATAAAATAATGTGGCTAAATTATTGCAACACCTCTTTTAACCACATTTAATCAAAATGTGCTGAAGTCTGTTAGCCACATTTTTTTGTAGTGTAATGTAAATATTTAATAATTAAAATTCTAGCCACTAATTATAAAAAAACAAGCTACTACAATTATTAATGATTAATTATTAATAATGAATTAATCGCTAATTCCTTACAAATCACTAAGCATTCACTAATTTCTAATCATTATGATTACACAGGATCTAAGATAATATAGCTTCTTCGACCACTTTCCTATTGATGGCATGAATAAATTCGAGAAACACTTCTGCCAGCAATTCCACAAACTCTTTGCCCCAATCATCAATTCCTTCCGTTAGTAGATTTACTTTCTAAACGATGAAATTGAAGATTAAAGGGGAATTTAATGCTTTGTTTACTATTCGTGTGAAGCAAAATAGACAATTTTTTGACTGGCATTTAAGTAGACTTGGACGGTGAAAAAAAAAAAAATCAAAGATAAATGATATAAAAATTAAGAGATAAGTAATTATAGAATCAACCACTTGAAAAAAATTTAGACTTTAATAAATAATTTGCACAATAATCAACCATGAATCAAATGTAAAACCTTAGTCATAGTATTCCCTCCTAGAATTCTCTTCCTTCTAAATAGCGGCATTCTTCTCTCTTTCTTCTCGGTCGTTTCCTTGTTGGAATTCTTAATTTCCTCATTTTTTGACTTATTCTTCCTCTTTGTTGAGTCATCATCACTGCTATTCTTGGTGAAGCTTAATTCCACCGTGTCACAATCATTGCAATCTCGTTCAGAACCTCCATCCCCAGAATCATAGGCATTGCAATAATCCCTAAAACTTGGTGACCTAGGGAAAATTAAGCTATCATTTCTATCTTCATTCTCTTCTTCATGCTCCTCTTCATTTGTCACGTTCTTTGCATGTTTATGATCGCAACCATTATCCTCTTTTCCTTGGCTTTCAAACACCCTCTCCTTCTCCTTGGTGTCCACCACACGTTTCTCTTTCAACCACCACCACATGATTGAGAACAAGTGTGAAATGTAGGAGCGATTGAGAAGAACGGAGAATTCAATAAAGAGAGATAGTGGAAATTAGGGTTAATTGAAGCATGCATGGTGGTAACAATATATATAGAGGAGGATGGTTAAGATGTTTGATTTGTGATACAGTAGCTTGCAATGCAATGTCTGAGCTTGCTTTTTGTTTGTTGTTAATATTATTATCCGTTAAGAACATTCTCCTGTTTCTTTAGGTTCCAGAAACACAAAATAATGATACGCGGTAACAGAAGAAGGATAAATAAAAAATAGAAAAACAAACATTTTTTTTTAAGTACTTAAAACAATTTGTAGAATAGTTATGAAGACATATGTTTTCGGTGTTTTTTTTTTTTTGTTTAGAGTTAAAAGTTAAAATACAAAATAAAAATAACTTCTCTAAATTTGATTATAAAAATAAAAAATAGTTACAATTTTTAATTTTTTTTATAAAACAGACTTTATCAAATAAGTTTTTTTTGTTCTGAAACCAAAAAACTATTTTTAAAATCAGCTTATTTCTAATTTTGGTTCATTTATAATTTAAAAAACAGTACTTTCTCAAATGTGACATTTCTCCATTTAAAGTCATATGAGGAACTCAAATTTTTTTTTTGTTTTTTAATATATATTTATTTCCTTAATCCTTTTCTTATACATTTAATCCTATTTAATTTTCTCCTTTTTTTAGTTTCCTTTTATTTCTTTTTTATTTTACTTTTCTTATTTTTTAACTTCAAAATTTCTCATTTTATATTTTTGTAATCAGTTTAACAAGAATAACAAAAAATAACTAAAGGCAAGCTCCTAAATAACAGTTAACGCACTAATAAAAAAATTACCTTGCTTACCAAAAAAATAAAAATAATTACCTTAATAACTGCTAAACAAGCCCTTCATTCTAGAGAATCTTTTGTTGAGCTCCCTGAAGCACCCTCTGTTTTGGGTCCTCTTCTGGATCCAGTAACTGTTAATTTGTAGTTTCCTTTTCGAGTTTGCCCCCTTCTTTGTACTTAAAAAAAAAATATAAAATACCGTAACCCTACCCAAATGTCCAATCGTTCCTTTTACCCAAAATGTTTGTCTGAAGCCTCAAAGTTACAAAACAAAAAAAGAAAAAAGAAAAAATTACAAAACAATATTATATATATAGGACAGATTTTCTTACACAAGAGTTAAAAGTCTAACACTTAATTTTAACCATTGATCCACTTCTGTCCAGTGGCTCACAATTCTAAAAAATTAGAGTCCTTAGATGTAAGTGAGATCAACAGACAAGATTAAGAGTGTAACTTACACTGATGTAAAATGATCCTGATCCATATATATATGTGTGTGTGTGTGAGAGAGAGATTATTATTTCTTAATTTGTAAGAGATAAAATTATTTCCTACTCACTCATAAAATTATGTGAGGCTCATTTTTTCTCTCTCCTTTCACATAATCCACATAGACCATAAATTTTTATGTATAAGTAAGAGATAATTTAGCATGAGAAATGTTAATCCTATATATATATATGAGGCAGGATCCTTGACACCGGTGTTAAATTTGAAGTTTGACACCTCATCTAAAAGCTGTTAGATCAAAAAAGATCAATGGTGTCACATGCTTACAAATCAGAATTGTTGATCTTTTTTTATTTGACGGCTCTTAGATGAGGTGTCAAACTTCAAATTTGACACCGGTGTCAAAGGATCCTACCTCTCTCTTTCTCTCTCTCTCTCTCTCTCTCTATATATATATATATATATATATATATATATTGTTTTGTAACTTTTATTGCCTCCTACCATGTTTGAATATCGGAAATGATTTTGAGAATTAGAATTAGGGTTTTATGTTTATTATGTTGTAGGAAAAGTGATTGTGTAATGTTATAGAGATTCGTTTTGCGTGCCATATTTTTTTCTTTTCTTTTTTTGTTTTAAAATGTGTGGGCTCCACAAAATGTTGTGTGTGTAGGAAAGTTTGTTGCGATATGTTAAAGGAGGAAATGAAAGCCCTTAGAATTAATAATCATTACGCCGTTTAATTTTGAATTAATCTTATATTATGGGTGCTCTTTCCGGCTGGTAGTGAGATATTAAAAAAAAGATAAAAAAAACAGAAATCTATGGTGGCTTGGGCTTGGGCTTGGTGCAATAGCACGAGGCATTGGATTTTGGGGGAAAAGGTCGCGTGTTTGGCATGGGGCAGAAACGTGTTCAAAATGTCTAAAAGATCCAAACCGATCCATAATCAAACTGCATTACATTTAAAAAATCGGTTTTTTCTAAAAACTGATTTTGTGTAAAATTACTTTTTATATTTTATATCCCTTCAGTTAGTGTTACGAGCAGCAAAAGGAATAGGGGAGCTCCGATGTGGGCTAAGGATTTTATAGTTGATGTGTAGTTGTAATTCAGTAACTGAGGTTCTGCATTGTAATATTGTATAAGGGGTATAATAGTCATATGGTGTTAGTGAGTTGGAAATTAGTTGGGAAGTGATGCCATGTGTCCATTGTATGGAATGCATGAGGTTAGTTAGTTGAACGGAGATATAAGGTCAATTGTAAATAGAGGAAACTCATTCTGAATAATATACATTCTTGTGAATTCTTTTCAAATTCTTCTCTTGCTACTTTGTTAGGGTTCTTACCCGTTGAACATTCAAGGGCATGCTTTTGTAGTGGACCTTTGGATTGTTGATTTAACTGGCCTAGGAATTATTCTGGGAATTATGTGGTTAAGTACTTTGGGCAAAGTGATCCATGATTATAGTGATCTCTCTATGGAATTTAATTGGCATAATCAGAGAATAATTTTGAAGGGAGAGGGAGGCATTACCAAGAACTCTTCTGCTGAATGCTTTGCTTTATCTCCACTTGGTGCTATACCCATGATTGTGAGGGAATCCAGTGCTAAGGAGGGCATAACAGAATTGTTAACAGTTAAGGATACTATTCCTTTGGCTGTGTGGAATATCTTGGTTCAATACCAGGATGTTTTTCAAGTACCATAGGAACTACCTCCTTCCAGGGATTATGACCATGCTATCAACTTGCAAGCAGAGTCCAAGCCAGTCAATGTGAGGCCTTATCGTTATGGTCATCATCAAAAATCTAAAATTGAGAAGCAGGTGGGTGATTTGTTAGCTTCTGGTTTCATTAAGGTTAGTAGAAGTCCTTATTCCTCTCCAGTTCTGCTTGTGAAGAAGCATGATAATTCATGGAGAATGTGCATTGACTATAGAGCTTTAAACAAGATAACTATAAGGGATTGTTTTACAATCCCTACTATAGATGAACTACTTGATGAATTGAGAGGAGCAAGTGTATTCTCGAAGTTGGACTTGAGAAGTGGGTATCATCAGATTCGGTTACTCCCTCAAGACACTCTCAAGACAGCCTTTAGGACTCATGATGGCCATTATGAATTTTTGGTGATGCCATTTGGTTTGACAAATATTCCATCTACCTTCCAATCCACAATGAATCAAATGTTTAGACCCTATTTGAGACGATTTATCATAGTGTTCTTTGATGACATTTTGATATATAGTGTTTCTCTTGATGAACATTTGATTCATTTACAATTGGCTTTGGAATGTTTGCAACAGAATTAGTTCAAAGTCAAAATTAGTAAATGTGAGTTTGCTTTATTGGAAGTGGATTATTTGGGACATCTTGTATCAAGAGAGAGTTAAGACTGATCTTAAAAAGATTAGTTCTATGATGGATTGGCCTCAACCTAAGAATGTGAAGCAACTTAGGGGTTTTATTGTCCTTACTGGGTATTACAAAAGGTTCATCCGCCAATATGCCATTTTAGTAGCTCCTCTAACTGATTTACTCAAGAGTGACTCTTTTACTTGGAATGATGAGGCTGCCAAGCGTTCCAATTGCTCAAGGAAGCCATGACTACCACCCCTATACTTCTCTTACCTTTGTAGTTGAAACCGATGCATCTTCAATTAGCATTGGGGCTGTATTGTTACAAAATGGCAGACCAATATCCTTTTTCAGTAAGAAATTGGGACCTAGGATGAGGGTAGCATCCACCTATGTCAGAGAACTCTTTGCTGTCCTAAGGATGTGAAGAAATGTAGGCATTATTTGCTTGGCTCCAAGTTCATCATCAAGACTGATCATAGGAGCTTGAAAGAACTCCTTTCTCAAACAGTTCAGACTTTGGAACAACAGCGGTATGCTAGTAAGTTGATGAGATATGATTTTGTTCTTGAATATAAGTCTGGAAGTTCCAATGTTGTGGCTGATTCTCTCTCTCAAATGTATGAAGAAGAAAAGGGAGGTATTGTTTTGTCATTAGTATTTGAAATTCATTTTGATATCATTGATCAAATTAAGGGGGGAAAAACTTCTGATCCTGAATTGTTATCCTTGCACTCCAAGTTGAGTAGTGGCATATCTGTTGATTCTAATATTACAGCAAAGGATTGAGTGCTGTATTACAAAAATCGTTTAATGTTAAGCTCCACCTCTGTTCCGAAGCAAATTCTACTGAATGAAGCACATGCCACTCCAATTGGGGGACATGCTGGTGTGACTCGCATATTGCTGAGACTCTCAGCTTCTTTCCACTGGTCTAATATGAGAAAGGAGGTGACTGATTTGATCAAGCATTATTCCATATGCCAAATGGTGAAAACAGCAACCACACCTCCTTTTGGGTTGCTTCAGCCCTTGCCAATCCCAAATGGGGTGTTTGAAGACATCAGCATAGACTTCATCACTGGTTTGCCCTTATCTCGCAGCTTCACAATTATTTTTGTGGTGGTGGATCGCCTCTCTAAATATGCACATTTTGGTGCATTGGCTAGTCCATATACAGCTGTTAAGGTAGCCTCTCTATTTTGTGATATGGTTGTAAAATTGCTTGGTTTCCCAAAGACTATTGTATCTGATAGGGATAGTGTCTTCTTAAGTCAATTCTGGACTTTGCTGTTTAAATTTAGTGGCACAAAGATGCACACCAGTACATCTTATCACCCCCAATCCGATGGGCAATCCGAAGTGACTAATAGATACTTAGAACAGTATCTTCGAGCCTTCTGTTCAGATGAGAATCATAAGTGGTCTTTGTACTTGAGTTGGGCTGAATTACACTACAACACAGCCCATCATGCTTCGATTGGTATGAGTCCCTTCCAGGCACTATATGGTAAGCTGCCACAAGTAATTCCCTATTACTCTAAAGGATTGGTTAAGGTGGAGGCAGTGGATACAGCTTTAGTTCACATAAATGAATTACTTGCTCAGCTTAAGAATCACTTGCAAGGAGCACAAAATCGAATGAAAATTCAAGCTGACAAACATAGGAAGGATATATCCTTGGCAGTAGGTGATATGGTTTTGGTCAAATTACAACCTTACAGGCAGTTGACAGTAGCTAGGAGGCACAATCAGAAGTTGGCCAAGCGTTATTTTGGTCCATTTCCCATTACCAAGATTTTTAGTCCAGTAGCTTATCAATTGCAACTTCCAGCAGGGTGTAAGATCCATTCTTCATTCCATGTTTCAGTGTTGAAACCTTTTAAGGGTAATCATCCAGATTTAATTCCCATGGTACCTGAATTTAGTCATGGCAATTACCCTGTCCAAGAACCAGTGGCTGCTCTTATGTCTCGCAAAATTTCGAGCAGCAACAAATCAAGCACTCAATGGCTCACTATGAAGCACCGACACTTCAAAAACCCTGACGTGTCGTGTCCGACACTTCCCGACACTCTCGGACACTCCCCGACACTCCAACACACATTATAGAAATTCAAAAAAAAAGGTTTAAAGGTTACATTGTGTTGAGTTTTTAGTTCTAACTATTAAATTTGTTGGATTATAATTACTATTTTATTGAGTTTAATATAAATATTTGAGATATCTTATATTTTTTTGCAAAATTTATGAATATTATAAGTTTATATTCATTTTTTTATTAAATTATTGAATATTAAATACAATATACACCACATAAATTAAAAATATTATTTAATATCAAAACGTGTCCTAACGTGTCGAAATCTAACATTTTTTAGAATTAACGTGTCGGAGTGTCGTGTCGTATCTTGAGGATAAGGCTCATATAGTGGTCTCACTCCTTGCTTGAGGACTTTTCGTGGGAGGATGAAGAATCCCTTAAGCTCCATTATCCTAATTTGAACCTTGAGGATAAGGCTATTTTGGAAGACCAGGGTAATGTTACGAGCAACAAAAGGAATAGGGGAGCTCCGATGTGGGCTAAGAATTTTATAGTTGATGTGTAGTTGTAATTCAATAACTGAGGTTCTGCATTGTAAAATTATATAAGG
>JAVKPL010000629.1:0-15157 GCA_032173675.1 Gastrolobium villosum
TTGACATGCTTATCTTTAACACATGGCACTGGTGGTACCGTAGAGGACCCACTCAACCGTAAGTTTCTTAACTATTAAAAAAAATTATTTGGGGCATCTAATCAAGTTTAAATAAAATTACCTTAAATTATTGTTAAGTTGAAATAATGTTTTTGTTATTATGATGAATGGTTTTCTCAGATGGGATTATATCCAAGTGGGAAGTGAAGTTATGAAAGACATGGATCGGATGAAGGCTTTTGAAATAGCACTAACGACATGGGCTGCGTGGGTAGACGCTAATATCGACCCTACAAAAGTGAAGGTCTTCTTTCAAGGGATTTCACCATCTCACTATAAGTAAGCAAAAATAAACCCATCTATTTTTGGTTTTGAAACACAATTAATAGCAAAATATCACCACTTTATTGCACTAGTATGATTATTGATATTAACTTCTTGAACTATTGGATTCAATCTAAAAATCTATAAATGATTGCACTATAAAATATGTTGTAGCATGATAATATTGTTAGAAAAATAAATATAAAATTATCAATATGGTATTTACTTAATTGCTTAAGTTTTTTTGGTTGAATAAATATATATATGATTAAAAGCCGTTTGAATGGATTTTTTTTTTACTTTCAAAAGCTTCTTTTTTTAGAAAAAAAAAATACTTTACAAAAAATGTTAGCTTTGATGTATGCTTTAAAAAAGAAAAAGAAAAAGCAGAAGTAATAAAAAAGTTAATTTTTGTTAAAGTTAAATTTTTTTACATCTAACGAAAGCAGAAGTCAAAAGTCAAATATATTTTTTAAAAATGAAATATTTTTTAAAAAATCTAAATAATTTTAATTTTTTGTAAAAAGCACTTCTAAAATAAGTAAGACATAAAAAACACTTTTTTCGTTTGGATGAGCTTTTTTTCCATCAAAAGCTGCTTTTTTTCAAGAAAAAAAACACTTCTCATTTTTACTTCGTTTGGATGTCTGCTTTTTAAAAAAATATAAGTCATAAAAAAAGCCAAAGATTTACTTTTTTTTAGAAGCTAAAAATTTTAACTTCTAAGAAAAGAAATAAAGGCAAATATTTTTTTAAAAAAACTAAATATTTTTATAAAAATATAAATAACTTTAACTTTTATAAAAAAACACTTCTAAAATAAGAAAGAGATAAAAGTTACTTTTTTGAGAAACTCATTCTTGAGTTCAATCATCGTTGGCAATTCTAACAATATATAATTAAATATAATGAAATTTTTTAGCCCAATTAGAAAATATATATGATTCTTAATTTACAAATGTTTTTTTTATTTGAACATTGATTTCAGTGGTAGCCTATGGAATGAACCAAGCGCGAAGAGCTGTCTCCGGCAGAAGACACCGGTGGCCGGAACAACGTATCCCGGGGGATTGCCACCGGCTGTGGCGGTGTTGAAGAGTGTGCTGAGCACAATTAAGAAACCGGTCACATTGCTTGACATCACAACCCTCTCACTGTTACGAAAAGATGGACATCCTTCAATTTATGGACTTAATGGACCAACGGGAATGGACTGCAGCCATTGGTGTCTTTCTGGTGTTCCAGATACTTGGAACGAGATACTGTACAATCTTATTTGATGGGCAATATTTTGTTCATGATTGAATTAATTGGGAGGTTTAGGGGATTCTTATAGAAAAAATTATATAGAAAATTGGGGTTGGTTGGTTATGACCACCGTGATTTTGAATATGCCTTGTGCCCAAAAGTTAAAAATAAATATAATTATTCAGGATACATCATATGAGCCAACCAATCTAACATATTCGAAGGAAACTTTTCTTTCTTTGCAAAATCGTTGGAGGATTGATGCACAGTGACCATTTTGTCACGTTGGGAAAAAGATTTACCACATTGTCACGTTAATAGTAAATTTTCTCAAAATGTCACGTTGCATATTTCACTACACTGTGTAGCGAAATATGCTTGTAAATAATTCGCTACACTGTGTAGCGAATTATGTCATGTCAGGCTGCACAGTAAGCAGCAATGACACGTGTCAAGCAGACAGCAATCCAAGCATAATTCACTACACAGTGTAGCGAACTTCTACTGCTTGGTGTGTCATTCTTTCTGACTGTGCAGCCTGACATGACATAATTCACTACATTGTGTAGCGAATTATTTGGAAGCATATTTTGTTACATAGTGTAACGAAATATGCCACATGGCATTTTGGAAAAATCTATTATTGCTCTGGCAGGTTGGTAAATTTTTTTTACCAGGCGTGTCAAAATAGTCACACTCGGAGGATTGATAGGGGCCAAAAAAGGAATTTAATGCAATTAAAATTTGATAGCGTAGTGGAAGCGCACTATGACTTTAATTAATTTAATGTGATTAAAATTGTTTGTCTTTTTTCTTTTTTATATCCAAACCGATTTAATCTGCCTATTTATTATTATTATTATTATTATTATTATTATTATTATTGATGAGTTGTTTTCTGGTAGGAGATAGAGCTTCTTAATTAAGTCGAATATCATCAAACTGGTTTCAGATTTGAGGCAATAATTATTAAGAAAATACAGGGCGAAGATAATATATTATTGGAGATTCTTTGGTGTCAATCAATGGTAGACGCTTGTTTGATGCATTTGTTGCAATGCTCCAATCAAAATTTACCATAGAAAAAACCAACTTAGCTCCCTTTGTCGGTGATGTAATTCTCTCTCTAGAAACACAACGTACATTTGCGTCCCTACATATGATGCATGGATCAACGCATCTAGCCATGTAACAAATAATTGTGTCTCATTAATCCTACAATCATTGGATCCATCTAAGTTCATGAAAATTAAATTACTTTTATACGCCTGTTCAAAATTGAATTAAAAAAAGAAAAGAAAAGTTTTGTTGTCTACGACTCTACACAAATATATATTAGATTCAGAAGTCTACAAGGGGAACCCTTCTAACTTTTTGTATTAAATTATGTTAATGCTATCGATACATATATGTTGTTGCGTAAAATTGTCAATACAAACAAAACTCCTATGGCACAGGCGACAAGGAATGTGAGCTCCTTAATCAGAGATCTTGAGTTCGAATCTTAATAATGGAAAAAAAGAACTTGAGAGAGCCGCATCCAAAAGGGTCCAACAGTGCTCGGGGTCGGAAGTAGTAACACTAATTAATTTGATTACAGGAAATAATAGATTTTTTTTTCTTTTACTTATTTTAATTTTACCCTTATATTTATAAAGTGAAACAAATATTATCTCTCCGGATCTCACTCCTATACACTCCTTATGTGAGGGGTCTATAGAGCATAAATAATTATGACTATCTCTCATTATTGGGAAATCTTCTCTATCTATAAATACCTCTCTTTTATCATTAAAGAGGCACTTTTAGTATTAATACAACCACAAAGCCTCTATGTCCAACACCCTCCCTAATTCTCAATCTTTGCCAGAGATCCATTCTCGATTACAGTGAAGGTTAGGTTCATAGATCTGTCTCACTAAATCACTGTTACATCGACATATTACACCCCTTTCAGAAAACGGACTTAAATTTATCACACAACCAATTTAGTTTCTATTATACCCCAACAAGTTCATGTGGTGTCTGTTATTGAAGACATTGAGTGATATTAAATCACTATAGTCTTGAACCCATGTATTGAATAGAAGGGATAGATCATCAGAGTTATCACTGTGTAATAATAAAAATAAGAACAGACTTACTTGTAGTCAGAATACAGAATTAGACAGATGAATGTATGCAGTAAAGGAATTAAATCCGAGCCCACAGAATGTGTCTCCTTAAGACAATTTGCCCCCTCACTGATGCCTAAGGTTGATGGACACTGGTCTCCCAGGATAGAACGGATTTCGTCTGAAGAATGGTGGCACTACCAATCAACAGCCCAAACGAACACAACAATATGCCAGAGGAATTCACACCGGAGGATGAACAACAGTATGCAATACCGGAAGAACAAAAATTCCGGCAGAGTTTAAGTGCAGAAAAATCGGATAAGATTTCTGAATGTGTCAGTGTCTATTTATAGACACTGACCGGTCACGATGAACAGTCGCCGGCGGCGAATCGCCGTGTCTGACGGCGGCGAACGAGTGTGACCGGTGACCGTTCCGACGAACAGGTACAACCGGTGACTGGTTCGGCGAGGCGAGCAGACACTACCTTTGACCGGTTCGGTTCAAAAACTGGCGGGTGGGTTCGAATTTTGGAGGGAAGCAACGTTTGGACAAAAATAATTTATTTTTAATACTACCGAATCGAGCCGAGCCGGCCGGACGGCGGCGCGTGTGTGGGGGTGAACCAAAGTCCACCTATCTCCTCCCCTACATAAAACATGTAGTGACCCAAGGGCCAATTAAAGAGATGGAGGTGGGAGCTTATATACTCTCCCACTTCCTACTAATTGTCCAATGTGGGACTTGTTAAAAACCCACACAACTCTTCATCTTCCCTTTTTCTCTTTTCTTTATTAACTCACTTTTTATTCATAACCAATGGATCATTGTAAATTAATTCCAATAGTGTCTCCATTGCTTGCGAATTTCAGGTGGAACGAACATTCAAGATGGTAATTGGATAATAAAAAATATGGTTAATTTTGTTTCGTACAAAAAGGGACTAAAAAATTGGTATAGTGAATGCAACCGAATGTTAATTCTCTGATCATGGAAGTGTTCTTTAATTAAAGGCATTTTTTTTGGATTGCTCCACTTGTTTTCGACTATGTCCGGTCCGACCTGCGTCAGTTATCTAGTATTGGCAGGTGAGTTTCCCAGCGAGGATTTTTTGCATACACAAGGTCTCGAACTCAGAGTCCTTACTTAAACGAACCCAAATACCTTACCACTTGAGCCAACCCCGTTGGTATTAAAGTCATTTTTCACCAACGCATTGCTGGTATATAGTTTCTTCTCTATGTTTACTATTAATTTTTAGTGCATGAAGTTGTGACAAGTGGAATGGCCTAATTAAAGTCAGGTGCTAACAACCAATCGATGGTTGAACATATCTTGGAAGTTCACCAACATATATCAGTGACGTTTACAAAAGAAAGTATTATAGCTAATGTGTCAAGACATGCACTTGTGGCTTTGCTTGATGTAACAACTTCTATCACAGTTTAGAACTCTACTATTTATGGCATTCATGGAAAGAAGGAATTGATTGAAGTCATTGGTGTCTAGCTAGTTTGCCTGATGTTAGGTGAATTTCACTGTCATATATGTACAATGCTTGTAACGGTATAAAGTAGAGATACAAAGAAAAATTACACTTGTACGTAAACTTATCCTAACAAATTCCGAAAGAAAAAAGTTATAATACAGCCATGCCAAAGCACAAGCCAAATTGACTAACAAGAATGATTAAGGATTCAGAGTAACTGTAATTTCCATCAATAATTTTTATTCAATAAAAAAAATCAAATAAACTAGGGTTCATAGCTAGGAAGCACAGACACTTGTAAAAATAGGAAAAGTCGGGTCCGACACGCTCCGACACGGCGACACGCTCCGACACTGTGTCGGACACGCGGTTGATTTTTTCCGACACGTTGACCATTCCGACACGCGAATTTGACCGTGTCCGACACGGTCAAATGACATTTTCGTAATTTTTAATTTTTTAAAAAAATTTAAAAAAAATTAATTTTTTTTTTACTTTAAATATATATATATATATATATATATATATATATTAATAAAACTTCCACATGATCATATCAATTTTATTTTTTGTCTTTTTTCCCCTTAAGTAGATAAGAGATCATCTCAACATCATTGTTGTCAATTCATATTACGCTCTTGTTGTATCTCATTCTCTCTGATCTCTCTCTAATATGATTTATTCTCTCTATCTGATATTATATCTCTCTCATCCCAGTTTTTATTTTTTTATTAAAGATTCCATCTTTATAACGTGTTGATGGGTATTATTAATTTAATTTCATTTTTTTGTTAAATTATTAAATATTAAATGAAATATACACTATATAAATTAAAAATATTATTTAATATTAAAACATGTCCCAACGTGTCGATATCCATAATTTTTTAGGATTGACGTGTCGGAGTGTCGTGTCACGTGTCGCGTGTCGTATCCGTGCTACATATGTTCATAGTATCTTTAAATATGTCACAAAAAATATGAATTATAATAAGTAATAACTCCAAAAAACCAAAAATTGCTGGGGTTCATGACAAAGCAATGAATCCCGATTGCAAGGGTACGGTAAAATTTAAACCTGTTCCACTGTCATTTTACCTCAATCCGTAATTAATAAATGTTGGTATTGTAACGAATTGAATTTGCTGAAACGTCTAGTCTATTCCTTTGTACGTGCCATTGATATTAACTTGAATGGGAAGGATTTGAAGTCTGAACTATATGTAGCATGTTCAACGGACTGAATTGGATGTGGAATCTGAAACGAAACGTTTTTCAACAAAATGGCAACTTGGCTTTACGTCACCGAGATAACTAATAAGGTGGCTTTAAATCTCCAAACAACAAATAAAGTATACAGAGAACCAGAAAAAGATGCTCGCAAGCCAAAAGGTACAGTTTCTTTTGTCTTCAACGTAACGTACCCAACTAATTGAAGAGTATATTTTATATAAAAAGATATGATATAAAGATTGGTTTGATTAACCCAATAGATGTAGTTGAGTTTGCAACATAGGCCGAGTAAAATGGGAAGAGTACCTAGGTTCGATATTATTTGATATTATTTAAGTTGGATAAGTTATATCATATATAATTGTTGGGATGATTTTCTACTAACATCTATTTTTTTGATTTTTTTGGTGGCGATAATTATGAATTCTAGGGAAATAGATTGTTACTAAAGAAGAAAAAACAGGAGGAGAAAAAGAAAGCACGAAGGAATACTTCATCATTTCATAGTGAATCAACCTAATGATACAATACAGAGAGAATTGCTATATATGGTACATTGACATAACAGTCATAACAGAAGCGGGAAAGTAACTAACTCAGTTAAGCTAACATACTAACTATGATTAACTAATATGGTAACACCCCCTTCAAGTTGGAAGGTGGATGTCAAGTAACCCCAACTTGCTAATGAGAGTATGAGATTGAGAAGGCTGTGAAGCTTTAGTAAAAGTGTCTGCTACTTAATGTTTTGTTGAGATAGGGAGTAGATGAAGAAAACCAACCTGAATCTTTTCTCTAGTAAGATGACAATCTAATTCAATATGTTTGCTTCTTTCATGAAATGTGGGATTGTGAGCCAGATATATTACTGCATGGTTATCACAATATACTGACGCAGGCTGAGATGTAGAAATACCAAGATCATGGAGTATGTATTGAAGCCATTGAAGTTCACAAGTGAGGTGTGCAAGAGCCCTGTATTCAGCCTCCGAAGAAGATCTAGAGACCGTGGTCTGCTTCTTTGACTTCCAGGATATAAGAGATGATCCCAAGAATATACAAAAGCCAGAAATGGATCTTCGTGTGTCAGGGCAACATGCCCAATCAGAGTCGGCAAAGGCAGAAACATGAAGGTCATTTGTGGCTGGAAAGAATAAACCTTTTGATGGGGACCCTTTTATATAACGAAGAATATGACAAGCAGCTTTGTAATGAGTGTCCATAGGTGGGGAAACATACTGACTTAATTGTTGAACAACATGTGATATATCTGGATGAGTAGTGGTTAGATACAGAAGCCTTCCAATGATTATGCGATATGCAAGAACATCAGGATAAGGTGTGCCTTGATGTTTTTGAGTTTAATTGATATAAGATTGACTTTAAATGATTCAACATAAAGAACATCATTCAAAATAAGTAAATTAGATACATGAACAACTCCAGAATGAACATCTGGTAAGTTTATGGAAACTGGTCTAATAGGCTTAATGGAAGTGAAAAGGCTAGAGTTGTGAGAAATGTGATCTGTGGCTCCAGTGTCCAATATCCATTGAATATTGGAATTACCTATTTGAGGAAGGTTAGTGTTGATGATATTGGTGTGTACCGCATTTGAAGCATGATGAGAATTTACTTTGGCATTGGAGTTGGTCTTGGTTTGTTGCAATATATCCAGAAGACTGCCATATTGCTCCTTAGAGAAGGTATAATTCTGATCATGAAATTGCTGATTCTGTTCTTCAAAGAATTCATCAAGGCTCTCATCTTTATCTTCTTAAGTGACAGCATTTGTTTTGTGAAAAGAATTCTGATCGTAACCAGGTGGATATCCATGTTTCTTGTAACATGTATCAATAGTGTGATTAGTTCTGCCACAATGAGTGCAGATTTTAGGAACAAAATTTCCTCGTCCTCTTCCAGAAAAACCACGACCTCTCCCAATAAAGGCACGATCTCTTGTAAATTGTTGGGTTCCTCGTGCATATGGATGAGTGGTATATTCAATAGATTTTTAGCTTCATTTTCAACTGGATTACCAGCATTGTCTGTGTTCAACTGACGTTCTTGCTGAATAATCAGTGAGAAGACTTGATTCATACCTGGTAAAGGCTGCATCAGCATAATTTGAGATCTTGCTTGAGCATATCTTTCATTGAGACCCCTTAAGAAACGAATTATGTGATCTCTTTCCTTAGTTGCTTGTATTTGAACTAATGCTCCACAAGAACAAGTAAGAGAAGGTTCAAGACTGTCAAGTTCATCCCACAAGATTTTTAGCTGAGTGAAATATTCTGAAACTGATCTTGCTCCTTGTTGTAACCGAAATATATCTTCTTGAAGATCTGCTATACGAAAGGTATCTGATTGAGAAAATCTCTCTTGGAGATCCTTCCATACCTGTGAAGCTTGTTCCATACAGAGAACAGATTGAGCTATTGTCTCTGTAACTGAGTGACTGATCCAAGAAAGAACCATCGTATTGCATCTTTCCCATGCATAATGCAAAGGATCTGTCTGGGTTGGAATCGGGATGCTCCCATCTACAAAACCAAGTTTGTTCTTGGACCGAAGTGCTCTTGTCATCGTTCGAAGCCAAGAATGGTAATTTTTACCATTGAGAAGGGTGGGAACAAGAATCAAAGAAGGGTTTTCATTGGAATGAAGAAAGAAAGGGCTCATTTGGTTATCTGGTGTTAATATCGAGCTCTGGTTCGCCATTGTAGCTAACAGAGAAGATGATAGGAGCTAGAAATAAAGAAAAATAATTGATCAGCGAATACCAGAGCTCAAAAGAGCTCTGATACCATGTTACTAAAGAAGAAAAAAGCAGGAGGAGAAAAAGAAAGCACGAAAGAATACTTCATCATTTCATAGTGAATCAACTTAATGATATAATACAGAGAGAATTGCTATATATGGTACATTGACATAACTATCATAACAGAAGCGGGAAAATAACTAACTCAATTAAGCTAACATACTAACTATAGTCAAGTTAATACTAACTATGATTAACTAATATGGTAACATGGATGATGAGTTTTAGTTGTGACTAAACACTAACTCGGGATTAGTCCCATAACTGACTCAAATAGTTAAAACTAACCTACTCAAATAGTTAAAACTTTGACTCTCGAGAAGGTAATTATGGTTGGTATAAAAAAAAAACTGGTTTAATTCGTTTTTAGAAATTAATGTCTTTGAAAGAATGTCATGCTACAAGTGGCGCGCTTTAACTATTTTAGACCAATTTTATATAAATTAACAAGGAAAGTGACATGATTGTCACATATAGAGTTATACTAAATGGATAAAATGGAAAATTGTTTCTTAGTTTGTAATCGTGAAATGTTCATTCAATTAAAAGAATAATTGATTGGCTGTGACACAAGTAATTTTTTTTATATAAGTGAGAAGTCAACACATAACTTAATAAGATATATTCAAATAATATTTTATATATAAGTGAATGTTTAAAATCCCAAAAAGAAAAAAAATAGTATAACTGAAATGAAAATATTGAGATACTAATAAGTGTTGGCAATAGCGGTACTCGCGAAAATTAATATATATATATATATATATATATATATATATATATATATATATAAGGATCCGTTTACAAATTTCTTTTTTATATTTTTTGCAAATTACATTATGTACTCCGAGAAGTATATAATATAACCTAGTGTACTTCCGGGTAGGGGTGTTCGCAGTCTGGATTGGATCGGTTTTGGAAGCAAAAATCATCCGATCCAATTCCTTCAGTTTGATCATATAATCATCCATTCGGTTTTGATTTTTTTTAAATCCGATTCAATTTTTTTTGGTTTGGATTGGATCGGTTTTCGATTTTTTGAAAATCCTAAAATTTATTTCATGATTATTATTCAAATAATATATTTTGTATATATTGGATTTGTAATTTTTCTTTTTGAAATACAAAAGCATTAGGATACTATAATATAGTTTTTTTTTTTTTGACAATGGGATATAAAACTTTACAAAGATAAAATTTTATTAATAAGATGTGACTAGATTTTTTCTTAGGTTTAGTTGATGGGTTAATGGGTCTTGGGTTTAGAAATTTTTAGGCTATGATTAGGGGAAAGACCCAAATAGATAAAGGAGAATTAATATATTGGATCAGTTTAGATTGGATCGGTTTTCATCAACCCATCCAAAAACCGATCCAATCCAATTAAAATTTGCGGTTTTTAATCGGTTTTCGGTTTTTCGATTTTCGGTTTATTCGGTTATCGGTTTTTCGGTTCGGTCACCGCGGTTTGAATCGGTTTGAATCGGTTGATGAACACCCCTAGTTCCGTGAGTACATAGTGTAGTTTGTAAGCGTTTGTAAATATAATCCTCCCTATATATATATATATATATATATATATATATATATATATATATATATAATAGGGTTATATTGACAATTTCTTTTTTTACAAACTACACTACGTCTGATCAGTAATATTCTACTCAAGAGTGTATTACCAGTCAGACATAGTGTAGTTTATAAGAGTTTGTAAACAAAAAAATTATAAATATAACATTTCTCTCTCTCTCACACACACATATAGGGTAACGTGTGTGTCATTTTGAAGATATAAAGTTGTGTCATTTTAAGAGAGAGAAAGAGATAGATAAAGGAGGAGAGAAAGTTGACAAAAAAATAAAGGTGTGGGTCCCACCTTTTTGTGAGAGTGAAAGGATATAAATCGTTGTGTCATTTAAAAGGATAAACACTTTTCCTATATATATATATATATATATATATATATATATATATATATGTGTGTGTGTGTATATGAGGAGAGATATTCTTTCTACCAAAACTTTCTACTATCAACTTACTACCTATCTAATCACCATTGGATCAACATTTTCTCTTTTTTCAAAAACTTTTTAACATTCTCTCTCTTTGATTCAATGGTGATTAGATAGGTAGTAAGTTGGTAGTAGGAAATTTTGGTAGTAAGAATAATCTTCCTCTATATATATATATAGAGGAGGGATATTCTTACTACCAATTTTTTCCACTACCAACTTACTACATATCTAATCACCATTGGATCAACATTTTCTCTCTCTTCATAAATTTTTTAGCATTCTCTCTCCTTGATCCAATGATGATTAGATTGGTAGTAAGTTAGTAGTGAAAAATTTTGGTAGTCAAAATATCCTCTCTCATATATATATTGTTAAGCAAAATTACTTACAAGTATTTTGGGGGAAGAGACTCACGGTTAGGATTATATTTTTTTTTTTGTTGGTATAACCTGGAGGTATCCCCATTCAACCTCCTCCGGGGTACGGCCCTATAGGCTAGTCCCTCATTGGAACAACGGGTGCATTGAGCTTCGCTACCAGAGAAAGGATGAGACTAATCCCCCAATCGAGGAGGGAGGCACATCCTTTGCCCCTCAAAGATTTTCCAAAAATTTGCTTGAGACATGATTTGAACCCGTGACACAAGCAAACCCTTGGGAGCTCAGTTGCCAACTAAGCTACCCTTAAGGTTCGGTTAGGATTATTAGTTTGCCACTTAAGTGTTGGTTTAGGAATTGATAAATTTAATTAGGATTAAATGTATTTGAAAGAAAAGTGAAGTAACCCCTACTGACATCAAGGTATCAAAATCTTGTCTAAAATGATTTAACTATATGAGATGAAAAAATTTGATCAAATAAAAGATAGTTTATGCAATTAAAACAAAATGATATAGAGAGATAACTAAGAGTTATAAGAGAAACCAATTAAAAATGGAGAAAATGTGTATCATTTTAAATGATGTAAAGTTGTGTCATTTTAAGTGAGAGAAAGAGATAGATAAAGAGGATAAAGTGGATAAAAAAATATACAGGTGTGGGTCCCACCTCTTTGTGAGAGTGAAATGACATAAGTTGTATCATTTAAAAGGATAAACATTTTTCCCTAAAAAATAGCTTAATTCGGGGTGTGCAAAAAACCTGATTCACTTGTCCTGCCCTTGATCTGACCGTGACCTGACCCATAAATACCTATTTTTTTAACTGAGTTTAAATACTGACCCACTTTTATTTGGGCCAGTTTTAGACTTGACTTGTTTTAATAATGACCCATTGACCTAAAACTTGACCCACACCACACCCATTATGTGAAAAAAAAATCACAATTACATAAAAAGAAAAGTTTAAACGTAATTAGTTAAAATATTTCCATCAAATTTTTTGACGAAAAATATTTTCATCAAAATTTGTGACTAGAAACATTTATGCAAAAAAATCTGAATGAAAAAATTTTTTGTCAATTTTTTTTACGAAATCTAAATTTCATCAAAATATTTCACAAAATATCATATTTATCAAAAATTTCGACGAAACACATTTCCATCAAAAAAATTTGATGGAAAAAAATTTCATTAAAATTCTTTACAGAATTCAAATTTTAGCGAAAGTTTTCGATGAAAACATTTTCGTTAAACTTTTTGACAAAAAAAAAATTCGTCGAAATTTTTAGCGAAACATTTTTCCATCGAAAATTTTCGACTAAATATTTTAGTCAAGTTTTTTGATAAAAAATATTTCCATCAAAATTTTCAACGGAACACATTTATTTCAAAAAAATTCGTAAAAATTTTTGACAAAAAATATTTCGATAAAAAATTTGACGGAAAAAATATTCTGTTAAAATTCTTTAGAGAATCTAAATTTCGTCGAAAGTTTCGAATGAAACGTTTTCCTCAAAACAATTTTCGTCAGAACACATTCCCATCGAAATTTTGAACAAAAAATATTCCGTCAAGATTGTTGACAGAATTCTTTTTTTGTTTAAAACATTTGATGGAGGAAATCGTTTTTGTCAAAACCTTTAACGGTAACTAAATTTTGATAGAAAATTTATTGTTGTAAAAATTTTCATTAGAGAAAAAATTCCGTCGCTTTTCGACAAAAAGTATTCCGAAGAAAAAATAATTTTGTGATGAAATTTTTTTCGTTTGCAATGTAGAAATTTTGACAAAATTCTGTGACGAAACCAAGTCAATACGGGTCAGCTCGGATTTGACCTACTTCAAAAACCAAGTCAGACCCACCTCAGAAACCAAGTTAGGTCAGATCCGACCCGGTTCTGAACTAGTTCAAAAAAATCCAAATCAAACCCGACCTGAATTTGATCAAATTAAAGCGGGTCGGGTCAAAATACCCAACCTATAAAAACTAAGTTGGATCGAGTCGGCACAGAAATGTGACCCTTGACCATGCACACCCCTACTTAATTGTACATAATGTTATTGGAAACTGATTTTTGATAGAAGTCATTGAGTCAACCATATTTATTGATTCATTTAGCTAATCCCACGAAACAAGACTTGACTTGGCAATCAATATTGTTGTTCCAGATCTCACCAAACAGATTCAAACTAGTAATTGTATTTCACTCCCTTCTCGGGACTATATATAAGGAGTGACTCTTTCTCACCACACTATCAATACAGTTAATATGGGTTGTGGAACGTTTCAGAGCTTTCACTCATTTGTTTTCTCTCTTCTTGTTATACTTTTGATGTCCCTTCTTCACAAATGCAATGCAAGATTTGGACAATGGAAAACCAGAGAAGATTCAGGATTGGGCACATGTAACTTGTTTGACGGTAGTTGGGTCTATAATCATAGCTATCTTCCTCTTTACAACACTTCTAGTTGTCCTTTCATTGAGGAACAATTTGACTGCGAGAGAAATGGACGCCCAGATAGACACTATCTCCACTATAGATGGAAGCCTGAAGGTTGTGAATTGCCAAGGTAAAAATCTGATATATTAAATTTGATGAAATAATTAGCAGTTTCTAATGACAAACTTGTGCATGTGTATGCAACGTATAACATAAACTTGACTATATAGTATAGTTTTATTATATTTATATTTGAATTCTTTTTTTAATATATTCACATGTTCGTTAATTACTGACTAGTCCGGTTTGAGTATTACAGGGACGATCCTCCCAAAACTCGAGAACTTTGATTAATGGGAACAAATTCCTTACCACTTGAATGATATATATTTGGATTCTAATTCATGCTATGTTGTGTTATGCAGATTTAACGCCACAGATTTCTTGAAGAGATTTAAGGGAAAGAGAATACTATTCGTTGGGGATTCTTTAAGTGTCAATCAGTGGCTATCGCTCACATGCATGTTACATGTTGCTGTTCCTCAATCAAATTATAATCTTCAGAGAATAGGGAACCTCTCTAGTTTCATTTTACCGGTAATGTTCTTTATTTGGAGATCCATAAAATTGAATTATTAAATCAAAAAAACTTTTGTAAAAAATAAAAAAAATAATCATGCATAATTTTATGGATCACTATAGTCTATATGATTGTCAATTTGTCATACTTTTCCATTGACCTTTCTTGTTCTCATCATACATAATAAGCTAAAAAAGTATAGTTTTGGAGAAATTATTAAGAGGAAGGTTATAGTTACAACCTTTTTTTTTTTACAATCTCTTACAACCATATCTAATCACCGTTGATTTCCGCCAATCAACGGTTATCATTTTCGCAAATTAAACTCATTAATTAATTATTAATTCACAATAAATGATAACCGTTGATTGACGGAAATTAATGGTGATAAGATATGATTGTAAGAGGTTGTAAAAAAAAATTGTAAATACAAGCTTCCTCAATTATTATTATTATTATTTTTTAAAAAGATTTGCCGGTCATTGATTACTCGACTAATCTGGTTG